>JALXFT010004212.1:15000-178733 GCA_023376895.1 Aspiorhynchus laticeps | reverse complement strand
AACAGAAGCATTCATTTAAATAATTATTAAAGCACTCCAACAGAAGGACAGAAACAAGGATTTGAATCACTTAAACATTTACATTTATGCATTTAGCAGACGCTTTTATCCAAAGCGACTTACAGTGCATTCAGGCTATACATTTTTTATCAGTATGTGTGTTTCCTGGGAATCGAACCCACAACCTTTTGCGCTGCTAACGCAATGCTCTACCACTGAGCCACAGGAACACATCCAGAAATACACAAATACAGTGTAGTGTAAAAATGCCACGATTTCATCTCTGATGTGCCTGCTCCTGTGTGTGTGTGTGTGTACTGTAAGTGTTTGTATCCAACTGTGTGCTTAAGTTTGTGTGTGTGTGTGTGTAACATATGCTTTCATTTTGTATGTTTTTATGTAGTAATGTGTGTAAATATGGGTGAGAGCAGGCATGTGTTTGTTTACAGGCACGTTTTACACACAAAAACTTAATATTCACAAATTTCTATTCTTATTTTTTTCTTTACCTGTCTTCTGACTATAGTTTGTAAAATTTTTTTTGTAAAATAAACAATTTGTCACATTAAGCAATGTATTATCTTTTAATTTATAGGATGTCCCACTTTAGCTCAATGCTACGGTCCCAACTTATCAAACATGTTCAGGTAAATTGGAACATGAGTGTGGCTCACAAACAAAGACTATAGAATAGCCAACATGTGTCACTCCTAGTCAATCACAGGAAGCCCCGCCTTCTGAATGAAAGAGCCAATCGCTAATCGGTAAAGTCACTGCAGCTGCTGTTAGAAGTCCCGGTTGCTATAGAAACAGTCAGCGTTCTGAGACGTGCGCTCAAGACTGCGCATGCGCACTGGCTGATCTAGTCTGAATAATACGCTTTCTATAACGCTATTTGAGAAAAATAAACAACATTTATGACACATAGTTGATGTCAGATTTATTTGGTGATTTCAAATATAAAATGTAATCACAAGCTTAGTGAACAGTTTTGGAAAATGTTATGTTTCCCCATTCAGAGAGAACGGGTTACACCAAAAGTAATATGATTATATTACCTAAAACGTGTAATGTGATGGATTATGTTACTAACTACAATTTTTGTCATGTAATTTGAAATCAGTAACGGATTACAATTTATAAGTAATCTACCCAGCACTGACTAGTTATCTTCATAATTATTCATTCTTGTCTTTGTCTGGTCTGAACTACTTGTGTTATAATCTAAATCATAAAACAAAACAGTCATAAATTACAGTCATAAACAGAATTCTTATGTATTATGTATTTGAGTGTGGATTCAAGCTCTTTCACAAAGACAAGTTTATTCTTGCAAGAACAACACAAATAAATACATCAACAGGAAGCGACTTCTGGAAACTATTTGGATTACGACTGGTTCAACTTCATTGTTTCACATTACATCAGTAGCACTTAGAAGAAATGCTAGTGATTATTGAAAGTCCATGTCCTGACATAACAGCTAAACAATTCATTAACAAGATTCTTCACTGATACAATCTGTACTTGGTAAACAAATGCACAAACCATAAAATCCAGCAGCTTTCTTTTAAAAGAACAGTTCTCAAATGACAGGAAACGTGCCTCATCCCCGTCATATCATTCCACTTGATTTATTCTCTGGAAATGAAAAGATGATGTTTAGAAGAATCACCCAGTTGCTCTTATTATACAATGAAACTGAAGAACTACAACAACGCACAAAAAAACATCATAAATCTTATCCATATCATTTGTGCATTATTTCCAGATGTCATATGATAGTTCTGTGTGAATAACACATCCAAATTTGCAATCATTATCTGTAGTTTTCATTGTATTAAGAAGAGCAGCAAGAACATTTAGCCAAACATGATCTTTTTATGTTCCAGAGGGAAAAAAAGGTGGGCGAGATCATTTTTGGTTGTTTTTAATGACATCAACAGATTTCCTGTTGTGACAGCACAAAGTTAATTTAGACACGCTCTTGGCAGCGCTTCTCAGGACCAGGCGATCTTCAGCATCTCATCCACATCCAGGAGTTTTTCCCTGGGTTTTCTCAGGGATTTTCCTCTTTTCTCCTCCTCTGCATTAATTTTCTCCCATTGTGAAAAAAGCACCGTTCTCACACCTGTTGACACATGACCCAATGATAAACTTTTGTTTTCACTTCAAAATCTGATGTATTTATATATTTTATTATTATTTTTAATTATTTTTCTTTTAAGAATCAGCTTAGAATCTTGAAACAAAAACATTTTAATGACAAAACCTGCTTTTATTAATCAGTCATCATAAGTTTTATTCATTACTTCCTCTGACTGTGGTTCAAACCCAGTGACGCAATAATCCTCCGCTGAGCCATAAAAATGATGCAACAGCAGAGAAACCTTCATGTGCAAAATCATCAGAATGAACGCTTTTGACCAAACCTAGTGAACGTTCAACACCGGCAGCATTATAATGAATCACAGATGCATGTCTCAACCTGAAAGTTATTCCGAGGTAGAGTAGCTAGTATAACAATGCTTCTTTCTAAGAACTTCTTTGGATCAAAATACACGTATTAATGAATGAATTATGCATTTATATAGCGCTTTTATTGTGTATTGCCATACAACCAAAGCGTTTTACAATCATGTGGGGGGGGTTCTCTCCTCAACCACCACCAGTGTGCAGCATCCACTTGGATGATGCGACGGCAGCGACAGCACAACGGCGCCAGTGCACTCACCACACACCAGCTACAGGTGGAGAGGAGAGAGAGATAGAGCCAATCAAGTGGATGGGGATTATTGGGAGACCATGATTGACAAGGGCCAGTGGAGGGAATTTGGCCAGGACACCGGGGTTACACCCCTACTCTTTACGAGAAGTGCCATGGGATTTTTAATGACCACAGAGAGTCAGGACCTCGGTTTAACGTCTCATCCGAAAGACGGTGCTTTTTTACAGTATAGTGTCCGGTCACTATACTGGGGCGTTAGGACCCACACAGACCACAGGGTGAGCACCCCCTGCTGGCCTCACTAACACCTCTTCCAACAGCAACCTAGTTTTCCCAGGAGGTCTCCCATCCTCTTCTTGTATCTTTCACATAAAAAGACAATCCCAGAATGCATTGCCGTGAGCTCAGAGAAAACGATGCATACAAACTGGAGGATGAGAGAAATATCAGTAAACATCTGTGAGATTTTGCCTGGAGAGGAGCCTTGGTGTGTAATTATAATTTGTATAATTAGAATCTACAGCTGAATAATAGCCTTGTTAATTTTATTTTAAGTTAATGTAAAAATGCCTTTACTCGACAATACGTGCCATTCTAAAATAATAAAAACATTAAAATTACAATAATGTGAAAAAAACTACAATTTGTATTAACACAATGTATTATTTTAATTTTATGAATTAATTTTAGTGCCATATTAAATAATATTAAAAATGATTCATTTATTTATTAATGTAAACATTGGCCATTTTACTACCATGTTAAAATAATAAAAACATTAACATTTAAATATGAATAATCTACAATTTGTATTAATGCATAAATGCATTCACAATTTTTCGTTCAGTGCATAAATGCCTTTGCTCAGCATTTCAATGTCATGTTAAAAATAATAAATAACAACGATGATATATATTAATGCCTTGTGATAAATATTCTTCCAATATTTCTCAGACCTTCACACAACATTATGCCTTTAATCTCCAATGTAAAAATGTCAGACCATGTCAGAGCATTTTCCTCACAAAACATTATGATTTTTCTTACAATGTTACCAACCTTCCTCAAAATCTTGTATTTTTTGGTAATTGATTATTGTAATGTGGCACTACAATGCCATCATATATATCTGATACTGATACTATTTATTGATACTTGATACTTAGGAACTTAATCCAATTAAAATTGACTATTGTACACTAACGACAGATAAACGCATCAAACATGCTTACGGCACACTCCATCCGCAGCGACGAGTCTTGTTAGGAGCCTCATTTGTATGCCGACATTGCTCTTAATCAGTCATATATTAGGTTGATTTTAGTAAGGACTCTGCAGTCTCTGAGTTTTGGTATCTAGTGTGTCTGACCTCGTGTTTGAAGAAGGGCAGTGATCACTTGTGCGCCCGGTTTGTTGACTGACAGATCCAGCTTGCCCGCCTCCATATCCTGAATCAAAACACGTGCTGTATCGAAACTGTCGTTCATGGTGGTTGCAATCACACCGGTAGGTCCTCGTTTGACCCAGCCGCTGCAGTACAGACCTGCCCACACATCAACACAGACAATTACAATTATATGGTGGGGGAGTGAATGAACGTTTTTGAAATGTAAACTCTCTTTCATCTTCAGTACCCAGAAAGCTCTGAACCCCCAATTGCTCCCCGGGCACCGCAGCAAACATGACTGCCCACTGCTCCGGGTGTGTGTTCATGATGTGTGTGTGTGTGTGCTTGTGTTTGTTCACTACTCACTGCTGTGTGTGTGCACTTGGATGGGATAAATGCAGAGCACGAATTCAGCCACAGGTCACATCATTTTATATAGATATATCTGTTAATACAGCTAGGCCAAAAAAAATATATATCCAGATTATGAGATCCAGAAACCCCAGGAGACATTCTTACAATGATGTTTTTGGACGAGTACAAAAGCTTTTCCATGAAAAGACCACTAAATGTAGTTTCCCACTAACTGACAGACATTTGTTCTTATATTTAGCACTTTATTTTCCACTTATTTAAAAGAAATTGATTTATTTTGTTATTATTTTAAATTGTTTAAATTTTGAGCTGGGCAATAAAATAGTTTACATTTTTTACACACACACACACACACACACACACACACACACACACACACACACACACACGCACATAAACACGCATAAATGACAAGATGCAGAGTAAAGGCCATTGCACACTGAGTCTGACATTTTTGTACGTTAAAAAATAAATACGACCTCACGTTGTGTCACTCACATTTACACACTGCCTCTGAAACTTTCGTCCATCATAAAAAAAAATCAGATCATGTTCGATTTTCTGCGTTTTCGCATCCGTAGCATGCAGTTTGATAGGAAAGGATGACGAATATGAAAAAACACGTGAAAATTTCGGACTCACTGTGCAAGGACCTTAAATCTCTTCAAACACACAAACATCGGATATTCATGTAAAATCATTAAAATCATTCTATTTTAAATGTAAGGGGAAAATAAAGTGCTAAATATAAGAACAGACAACTGTCTGTCAAATAAATGCACACTGCCTTTTGCTATAGTAATGATACTTGTCAAAAAATGTTTTTGTGGTCAGCTGATGACCATTTTGAACTTGAGGGACAAAACATCCTGCCAAAAAAACATAAAATATGCAACTATAGCCGCTTTCCACTATCAGGCAGAACAGTTCTCTTTGCTCAACCATTCCATGCCGTACCGATCCAGGCCAGTCAGCTCAGATACGGTTTCATTTTCCACTGTGGTGCTGATAACGGAGCCCGTTGGAATATAATACAAATGCGTCAGTCGTTGCCTTGGTAACACAAGTGTAATGTAAACAGTGATATGGATGATGATCGGATATTTGACTGTCTCAGACATTTTTTTCTTTTTTATATTGAACGTAGCGTAGCCGTTTATTTGGCTGTTTGATCAAATAGCGCGCTTCCACTTAGCCAGCTCTGGAGAAACTGGTAGCCAGGCAAAAGAGTGGCGATGTCTCACACACACGAGCACGGTTCAGCACAGAATTCCGGGCCGAGAACGGTTTGTAATTGTGCAAATACAACTGGAACTGTACCTGACAGTTCTTAGAACCGTTCGACTCGATAGTGGAAAAGCGGTTTATCAGTTAGAAATAAAATCATCCTGTCCTTGTAAGGCAATTAAATGAAACTCATCCATAAACATTCTTGTTTCTTCTCCTCTGGTTTCTGGCTTTGAGCCCCGGCGGTGGATGAAAACACATTTTCACCCCTCTGACCTGCTGTGTCCTGCACTCTTCCCATCTCATTGGGCACGATGGCTCTTCGGGGGTCAAAGGGCACAGCGGGGTCGATGGAAATGCTTTTATAGCCGATACTGCTGATGATCAGGCCACAGTCCACATCCTCCAGCTGACCGGTGGCCTCTGCACGCACGCTCTCGCCTGAACCCTGATACAAACACAGAGACCGCACAGACTTCACACCCGGCCCAAAACACCCACACAAATACATCACATTACATACAGACATGACAGAGAGAGGACATATAGCTTAATTAATAAATATCAGAGGATGAGCAAAGCAATATTACTGTGGATTGGACAATATATTGATTATTTATAATATTTACACAAGGATATTGATGGTAATATAAAATTAAAAAACACTGTTAATATCAAAAGTTCCTAAAGCTCAGCTTGTTTGTTCTGCTTTCACTTCTTGTTTTGCAATGCTTAAATGATGTAAGATAATACAAACCATTGTTTTGAGTTGGTTCATTTCAAAGAATCGGTTGAACCGGTTTGCAAAATGCTCTGAAGCTGGGAAAAAAATCTTGAAAACAATTTCCATCGAGCTCTCTATTTCAATTGATTCAAAACACAGAGTATACAGTATATATATATATATATATGGATTTTAAAAGATGCAACAATGCTGACATTTCTTATGTCTTATAATAAAGAATAAATAAAATAAAAGTTCTTTGTTGAATAAAATTATTCTTATTAAAGATACTTTTTGGAATGTCTATTTATGCATGTATGTATTTATATGTATACGTGTATGTATGTATGTGTGTGTGTGTGTGTGTGTGTGTGTGTGTGTGTGTGTGTGTGTGTGTGTGTGTGATCTGAAACTATGGTGCCAGTGATTTCATTTATCTGGAATATTTGTATTGTGATTGATAAAAGTGAATAATGTGGATGGATCACTCACATTAAGACTACAGACTTGTATTAGTTGAAATCAGGAATAAATTAAATTGACATATGTGACCCTGGACCACAAAACCAGTCTCAAGTGTCAATTTTTCGAAATTGAGATTTATACATCATCTGAAAGCTGAATAAATAAGCTTGCGATTGATGTATGGTTTGTTAGGACAAATATAGGACAATATTTAGCCGAGATACAACTATTTGAAAATCCGGAATCTGAGGGTGCAAAAAAAATCTAAATATTGAGAAAATTGCCTTTAAATTTGTCCAAATGAAGTTCTTAGCAATGCATATTACTAATCAAAAATGGAAGTTTTGATATTTACAGTAGGAAATTTACAAAATATTTTCATGGACCATGATCTTTACTTAATATCCTAATGATTTTTGGCACAAAAGAAAAATCAATAATTTTGACCCACAATGCATTTTTTGCTATTGCTACAAATATACCCCAGCGACTTAAGACTGGTTTTGTGGTCCAGGGTCACATATGAACCCAACTAATCCTGTAGTAATAATTTCCATACAATTAGCAAAACACTTTCCTAAACTGCAAACGTCCACACAAAACAGAAAGCTGGTTTGTTATCAAGCAAGAGTGATCATGGTTCTGGCAGACTAAACATTGATAACATAATCATGCTTCTCTTTCAGGACTTTCCAGATTTAAAATGGAGCCAAACATGCAGTCTTGTTGTGCAATGATCTCTCAAAACAAAGAACTCCAAAAACATTGTGTGTGGCAGAGCCAGTCCTGCTGGTTCAACTCATCGTTTAATTCACTTTCATTATGATCACATTTAATAATGTGTTTCAGAAATATATACATCCAAACAGACGGGGAAAAAGGTTTTATCAGGATCAGGATTTAACAGGTCAGATGTGTTTGGAGTAAGAGTCCAAACCAGAGCAGCTGGTTTACATAAAACACTTTTCACAATCCATTTATGCAAATCAGAAGCAACATATGAAACCAATGATTTTGTCCATCTGGAATATTTGTTTTGATCTCTGAGGCACTTAAAATAATTAATGTGGACGAATTCCTCGCATTAAGCCGACAAACTTTCATGACCCTTGATCTCAAAGTATAATCTTAACAAATGTTGACAGAGCTCACTTATTCGTGGACCTAATTCTGTCTTGCATGTTTACCTCTTTATCTTACAGTAATATTATGAAATATTTAATATATAATATAATGTTTAAGGTAACTGTTTTCAATGTAAATATACTGTAAAATGTAATTTATTTCTGTGATCAAAGCTGAATTTTTTGCATCATTACACTCCAGTCTTCAGTGTCACATTAGCCTTTATTAAAAATAATAATGTTTTGTAACATTATAAATGTTTTAATGTAATTGTTGGTTGATCAATTTAATGCATTTTTGCTGAATAAGACTAACAATATACTGACCCCCAAACTTTTGAATGTTAGTGTATACTGTGAAACTGTTAAGATATACAGGTGCATCTCAATAAATTAGAATGTCGTGGAAAAGTTCATTTATTTCAGTAATTCAACTCAAATTGTGAAACTCGTGTATTAAATAAATTCAATGCACACAGACTGAAGTAGTTTAAGTCTTTGGTTATTTTAATTGTGATGATTTAGGCTCACATTTAACAAAAACCCACCAATTCACTATCTCAACAAATTAGAATACTTCATAAGACCAATAAAAAAAAACATTTTTAGTGAATTATTGTCCTTCTGGAAAGTATGTTCATTTACTGTATATGTACTCAATACTTGGTAGGGGCTCCTTTTGCTTTAATTACTGCCTCAATTCGGCGTGGCATGGAGGTGATCAGTTTGTGGCACTGCTGAGGTGGTATGGAAGCCCAGGTTTATTTGATAGCGGCCTTCAGCTCCTCTGCATTGTTGGGTCTGGTGTCTCATCTTCTTCTTGACAATACCCCATAGATTCTCTATGGGGTTCAGGTCAGGCGAGTTTGCTGGCCAATCAAGCACACCAACACCATGGTCATTAAACCAGCTTTTGGTACCTTTGGCAGTGTGGGCAGGTGCCAAGTCCTGCTGGAAAATGAAATCAGCATCTCCATAAAACTTGTTAGCAGAAGGAAGCATGAAGTGCTCTAAAATTTCCTGGTAGATGGCTGCGTTGACTGTGGACTTCAGAAAACACAGTGGACCAACACCAGCAGATGACATGGAAGCCCAAATCATCACTGACTGTGGAAACTTCACACTGGACTTCAAGCAACATGGATTCTGTGCCTCTCCACTCTTCCTCCAGACTCCAGACCTTGTTTCCAAATGAAATGCAAAATTTACTTTCATCTGAAAAGAGGACTTTGGACCACTGAGCAACAGTCCAGTTATTTTTCTCCACAGCCCAGGTAAGACGCTTCTGACGTTGTCTCTGGTTCAGTAGTGGCTTGGTAGCCCTTTTCCTGAAGACGTCTGAGCGTGGTGACTCTTGTTTTTTTTTTTGTTTTTTTTATGTTTTACTTTACATGTAATGAATCTAAAATATATGAAAGTTTCACTTTTGGAAATAAGTTACAAGAAAAAATGAACTTTCACAACATTCTAATTTATTGAGATGCACCTGTAATTATGGGTTAGGGTTCCAGTTACATCTGAAAGCTGAATAAATAATCTTTCCATTGATGTATGGTTTGTTAGGATTGGACAATATTTGGCCGAGATAAAACTATTTGAAAATCTGGAATCTGAGAGGGCAAAAAAAATTAAATATTGAGAAAATCGCCTTTAAAGTTGTTCAAATGAAGTTCTTATCAATGCATATTACTAATCAAAAATTAAGTTATGATATATTTATGGTAGGGAATTTACAAAATATCTTCATGGAACATGATCTTTACTTAATAACCTAATGATTTTTGGCATAAAAGAAAAATTGTTAATGTTGAGCCATACAATGTATTGTTGACTATTGCTACAAATATACCTGTGCTACTTATGACTGCTTTTGTGGTCCAGGGTCACATATAATTTTTGATCTTTAAAAAAAGATCAATCATTGTCAATTTCAGTTTACTTTTATGAATAAATAAACTTCACATATAAATCCAATAACAATGTAATAATTTCCATACAGTTAAACTAGCAAACCATCTGGAAACCATGGGCTGCGTTCAAATCACATGCTCTCTTGAGTAGGTACTTTTTTAAATAAGCAATCACTTTGTGACCACAAAAAGAGTAGATTCTATATAGTATGAATATCATCTGGATGTACTACATTCCCTATGTTGTCATTTTCACGTGACCAACCAGCATCAGTTGCATCACATCATTGCCATTCATAAATCATCTACTGTGGCCTCATGGGATAGTAAAGTGTTCATCGCATGCACACTTCAGAAACACTCCGGAAGTAGTATGTCATCCAGGTACTTTTTTCCCTACACTTTAAAGAGTACTGTGAATTTTGACACTTCTTTTGTTGCATGCTATTTTTTGCCTACCATAAAGTAGGGAAGTATTCGATTTCAGATGTAGCCATAGTTCTTATTCTGTTTTGCATGTTTACCTCAAGCTTATTAAGAGCCAATCGGATTCCAGTAGCTCTTTTCCCATCAGCCCCCGTGAGAACCTCCACAGGACTGCGAAAGAAGCGAAAGCCCCAGCATTTCTCAGCTTTATCATCTCCGCCTTCCTTAACGGCTTTCATCATTAACTCTGTCAGTCTTTTTCTTGGGCGGGGAAGGTCTAATGAACACACACACACACACACATTTTAATGCTCTGCAGTGCTAAACCTCAAACATGCAAAGAGTGTATTACTGCTTCTCAAGCCCTGTTCAGTAGGTGATTTGGAAGCGTACAGAGGAATGCAAAGGGAAATGAAGTTACCAGAAGGAATTTTAAGACCCATTCAAAGACTTACATTGTGAATTTACCCAGAAAATCAGGTTCAGAAATAAAGAAATGCCTATATAATAGTCACTCATTGTATGGAGAAAGTTGTTACAGCTGGCTGCAGTTTATTGACAATGATTTGAAAATATATATATAAAAAAAAAATACTTTATTTTATCTAAAGTAAAAGAGGAAGTTTTTAGGATCAGTCTCTTTTGCTCACCAAGGCTGGATTTATTTGATAAAACAGTAATATTGTCAAATAATGCAAATTAAGATAACTGTTATCAATTTGAAGGCTTTTAAAATGTAATTTATTTCTGTGACGCAAAAACAGGCTTCCAACTCCCACACCACAAGTTTATTTTCTCTTGCAGGAGATAACAGCTATTTAGAACAACTGGGGAGATTGTAATTTACTCCCACGCATGCCAATCAGTCTCTATCTCTTCTCACACTGTGTGAATGCAGGAGGGTAAGTGTGCCATGGCTAGGGGCGCTCTGTCTGGTTTGATGATACAATCACAGTACAAACGTCTGGACGCGCTCAGACCAGGAATGTTTCAACAATAGCTCAGATCAAATGACCTCATTTATATTAACTCTGGACGTTATTTGTGAGTGAATATTTAGAAAAAAAATCAGACTTTTGACTGGTACTACACAATTCCAGATCAAATAATCTAGCAAGATACAATAACATTCAAAACTTTTATATCGAATTTTAAATGTTTTTGAAAGAAATCTCTTTTGTGGACCAAGTCTGCCTTTATTTGATCATAAATACAGTAAAAACAGTAATATTCTGAAATATTATTAATTTAAAATTACTATTTTCTATTTGAATACATTTTACAATGTAATTTATTTCTGTGATCAAAGCTGAATTTTCATCATCATTTCTTCAGTCTTCAGTGTCACATGATCCTTCAGAATTCATTCTAATATGCTGATTTGCTGCTCAAGAACCATTTATGATTATTAGCAATGTTGAAAACAGTCGTGTACTATTTTTTAGGATTCTTTGATGAAGAGAAAGTTCAAAAGAACAGCATTTATCTAAAATAGAAAGATGTTTTGATGATACTGAAAATTGCCAAGACCAACACAGGAATAAACTGCATTTTAAAATATATTCAAATGGAAAACAGTTATTTAAAACAAGAAGTAAAACTATTTCACAATATTTCTGCTTTGGTTGTTTTCTAAAGTATGAGGGACAGAAAAGAAAAGGACTCTAATCTCAAAATGTTCCATCTTTTTAGTAAACTTATGAAATTATGTACAGCTCCCAAATGCACTTCTTGTGACTCAGTATTTCATTTTCTTTTCTTTCAGTTTTGTATTTCTAATTAGGATCTGATCACATGTCTCAGATTGACATCTCTCTAATTTCCAGAAGAGATAAACAACACATTCCTATTCACTGCGGCCTTAGACACTCCGTTTGAAACCTTTCGCTTGCAATTAATCAATATAATTATACATCATATTTCATGAGTGTTTTCCATTATTCAACCAACAGGTTCTTTTGCTTTGTTTTCCAAATTCACAGATGTCACGCAAATGGTTTTCATTAGCTTTGAGCGAGTGAAACAAGAGAGTCATATCTTGATGGTACATGTGATTTGAAGAGGCCAAGAATTTTTCATTTTCTTTCTATTAGGTTTAGGATTTCTTAAGATTCAGGAGGTGCATAAGCTCAGATTAATGAGGCCTATGATCAATTAGTTACACAATCTGTGCCAACTGAAACAAAACAAGCTGGTGAAAAGACTGAATCGCATATTTGTTAACAATATTGCATAAGAAATTTATAAGCAATTTTTTTGTAGCCGGTCATTTTTACACATCAGGTGTAACAAGGTGGAATAGGAATCGCAAAACATTATACAATTATTTGTGAAGTGAGCAAAGACAGCAAGTTTTAGTCCAACGTGATAACATTAACTAGCATTTTTAGGGAGAAAACAATACAGTATTTTTGTGGAAACCATGATACACTGTTTGATCAATAAAAAGTTCAAAAGAATGGCATTTATTTGAAATACAAATCTTTTGTACCATTATAAATGTCTTTACTGTCGCTTTTAATCAATTTAATGCATCCTTGCTGCATTAAAGTATTAATTTCTTTAAAAAAAAAATCAAACCTTCATTATAAACTAATTTACAGTAACCATTACAAAAAACAGCAACATAATTTATAAATAGTGTAAAGGATTCACAGAAAGAATTTTGAATTATGTTTGAAACTAGCAGGAAAAACAAAACTGTTGTATAACAGTTGTATATTGTATATTTGTATGTTGTATATTCATTGCCATATCAGCTTCAAATGCATCTTAACACCAGACGCTGGAAATTTCCAAAAAATAAGTGAATTCATTTGTCAGACCCTTTGATCTGGAAACCAATAATTGTTGTTTCACACTGTTCCCTTAAAATCAGTCAATATGACTTATTAAATTTCATTATATTAAACATTGCAAGGTTTTTTTTAGTAGTGTTATGCTTTTATTTCTGGAGCTCAGTACACTCTTAAAAATAAAAGTGCTTCTAAAGGTTCTTCACAGCGATGCAATAGAAGAACCATTTTTAGTTCCACAAAGAAATATTCAGTCAAAGGTTCTTTAAAGAACCATCTCTTCCTTACCTTTTTATAATCTGAAGAACCTTCTTTCACCACAAATAAACTTTTGTGAAACAGAAAGGTTCTTCAGATGTTAAAGGTTCTTTATGGAACCATTTAGACAAAAAGGTTCTTCTGTGGCATCGTGAAGCATCTTTATTTTTAAGAGTGTAGCATCATTCTCTATATGTACAGAGCAGCATTAACCTCTTAATATCCTCTTAGGTTTAACTGATGAAAGTCAGGGGTTTGGATTGACATGGGGGTTATTTTGATTTGAATGTTTTTACCTTTCAAAGCTTCTGCGATGCCCTCAAAGTCAGCGGGCAGCATGTCAGCCCTGGTGTTTGGCAGATTGACCATCTCTCTGAGTTCCTGAAGAGATAAACAAAACTAAACACTCCTGTTCCCTCACACATTCATTTAGAAACCTTTCACTTGCAAAGTAAATAAACTCTATAATTATACATTAGAGAATGAGGGTTTTTCCATTATGCAATACACTGTTTTTTCCCATGCATTCGATCAACAGGTTATTCTGCTTTATTTTCCAAATTCACAGCTGTCACTCAAATGGTTTTCATTCACTTTGAGGGAGTGAAGCGAGAGAGTCATACCTTGATGGTACATGCGATTTGAAGAGGCCCTCGTCGGCCTACGATCAAAACCCTTCGCACTTTACTGCCTGTCAATGCTTCTAGTGCACTCTGGGTAATATCTGTTTCCTGTAAGAAGGCAGTAGAGGGGATAGTAAATTAAATTATCAAAATCAAGACAGGAAAGGGAGGTATACTGAGGAAAAAGCACTTTCCTGAGTCATTACAGACATTTAATTGATGTTATCAGCTCATGTGCAAGAAATAGTTCACCCAGAAATGAAAGTTTGCTGGAAATGTCCTTACCCTCAGGCCATCGAGCTTGTTTGTTCACTGGACAGATTTGGAGAAATGTAGCATTACATCTCATGGATCCACTGCAGTGAATGGGTGCCGTCAGAATGAGAGTCCAAACAGCTGATAAAAACATCACAATAATCCACAAGTAATCCACACCACTCCAGTCCATCAGTTAACATCTTGTGAATTGAAAAGCTGAAAATCTATCAATGAGATGTTTTGAACTTCAAACCATCGCTTCTGGCTAAAATATGAGTCTTCTATCCATAATATTACTTCCTCCAGAGAAAAGGTCATCTTGTTTGAATCAGGAGAGAAATCTGCACAGATCATCCAATCCGATAATAGATGAAGCGTTATTATGAACTTGGACTTTGGCTAGAAGCAACAGTTTGAAGTTAAAAACGTCTTGATAGATTTGTTTCTTACAAACACACATCTTTTGGCTTTACAGGATGTTCACTGATGGACTGGAGTGGTGTGGATTATTGTGATGTTTTTATCAGCTGTTTGGACTCTCATTCTGACGGCACCCATTCACTGCAGAGGATCCATTGTTGAGTAAGTGATGTAATGCTCTATATTTCTCTAAATCTGATGAAGAAACAAACAAGATTGATTCATGAGATAATCATTCCCTAAACTTCAAACCGATTACAATCTGGTACTTTTGCATATATCATAAGTCTCTCCAATCTTGATCAAATAAACAGAGTGGGCTCAGACCTTCAGCATTTCTACAGGTGCCAGAAGTATTCGGGCAACATCCAGGGCCACATTTCCCTGTCCTAGAATCACAGCCGTCTCACAGCTGAGATCTGGATGCAGCTGCAGGTCAAAGGAGATAACAAAGGGGTTTAGGGGTTATTAAACACTAAAACATCTGGTGGGATTTAAAAGAAATGGCACCTCCTTATTACTGGGCAGTCCGTTGTACCATCCGACAAAGTCTTTAGCTGGGAAAACGCCAGGCAAGTCTTCACCTGGAATTCCCATTGACCGATTTCCTTCGGCTCCGTAACTCTGGAGAAACAGAAGGTGCAGAGAAAGATGATTCATGGTCATGGTCCAAAATGAAATTTAATGATATAGCATGCAGTGATTTAGAGAAGACACCCACTAAAATATTGTTCAGTGTTAAAACTGTGTAAAAAAGACATCTCATCTTTCAACCATATACTGTATATCTTCATTGTGTGCAAAAATTGTTCTGAGACTGTTGTTTTGTGTTCTACTGAAGTAGGAAAGTCACACGAGCATGATTACATTTTCATGAATTTTATTTTTGTATGAAATAATTCAAAGAAATAATGCAATATACACTTTCACATCAGTTAACATATATTCATAATCAGTAAACTTTGTCAGTTTACTTTTAACTGCTGTAGCAACAAGATGTGCATCAAACATGTGGGTCATCATGTGAGCATCACTATCAGATTGTGTTTATGTTGGGTGCATAAACTGATCAAATGTAAACCTTGAATGCAACATAAGCCACTTTGGATAAAGTAAATATTAGCATAATGCTCTGACTAGTACAAATGCCACCTCTGACAAAAAAACACATATGGCCTACCCTACATCGCCAAATATTACAAGAGTAAAAGAAAAGTTTTCACTGAAGATGCAAGAGATTTGACAAAGTCTTACACTGAAAAAAAAAAAAAGACATAAAAAGGAGTGTACAAAGAAGTTTTCATGTCTGTTTATATGTTTTTATTTTCACAAATGCACAAAGTTGGATATACACTACTGTTTAAAAGTTTAAGGTCCGTCTCTTATGCTCATCAAGGCTACATTTATTACTGTAAAAACAGCAATATTATGAAATATTACAATTTATATATAATTGTTTTCTATTTTATTGAATTTTAAAATAAAATTTATCCCTGTGATGCAAAGCTAAATTTATTACACATTCATCTATCTAGTTTTAGTTTACGGTACTTTTTTTGCATCTCTCAATTTTTATTGTGTGTAACATGAGCAAATTATCCAGAATTTTATTTATTGTGTGAAATAATTCAAAGTAGTAATGAGATACATGCTTTCAGAGCAGGTAACATAATCATGGTCAGTATAATCTTTCGAGTCACTGATATTTTCCATTCATTCAACTGTTGTGGCAACACGATGTGTATATCATGTGGGTCATCGTGAAAGCATCACCATCAGCAAGCCGCAAACATCGGAAAAATCTTGAGTGCACAAACTAATAAAATGAAAACTTCGAATGAAATAAGTCACTTGGATAAAAGCACCCGCCAAATGCATAACAGTAAATGTAAATATTAGTATAAACACTCTGGCTAGTATACAACCCAAGCTTTGACAAAAAACAGTGACCCTACATCGCCTCAATGTCGCTTTTTCATTCAGATATATTATAAAAGAAAAACACGTTTTCCCATTTTCACTGAAGGTGCAAGAGACACGCTATTCACTTATCTTGCTTTTAGTCTTTTTGGGTTTTTCACTGACGTCACACAATAAACAATAAAGAAAGTCTTACATTGTTATGCTTTATGTTGCAAGAGGAATATAAGACAAAAGAAATATAAAATATATTTTTTTTATTTTCACAAATGCACAAAGTTGGATACACACTACTGTTCAAAAGGTTAAGGTCGGTCTCTTATGCTCATCAAGGCTGAATTAATTACTGTAAAAATAGTAATGTTATGCAATATTCTAACAATTTAAAATAACATTTTTCTAATTTAAAGCATTTTAAAATGTAATTTATTCATGTGATGCAAAGATAAATTTACCTCACGAGGCAAACTAGTTTGTGGAATCAAAACGGCAAAAACAGCAACATTTTGAAATATTTTTTACTATTTAATATAACTGTTTGCTATTTGAATGCATTTTAAAATATAATTTATTCCTGATTTCAAAGCTAAATTTTCATCATAAGTACTCCAGTCTTCAGTGTCACGTGATCCTTCAGAAATCATTCTAATATTCTGATTTGCTGCTCAAAAACATTTTTATTATTATGATGCTGAAAACAGCTGAGCAGAACGTGTTCAGGTTTCTTTGATGAAATGAAAGTTCAGAAGAACAGCATTTATCTGAAATAGAAATATTTTCTAACATATGTCCTTATCATCACTTTTGATGAATTGAAAGCATCATTGCTAAATAAAAGTATTCATTTCTATAATTTCTTTGCCCCCCCAAAAAAAGATACTTACTCCAAACTTTTGAATGGTATAGTGTATAATGCTACAAAAGCTTTTTATTTCAGATAAATGCTGATGTTTGGATCTTTCTATTCATCAAAGAATCCTGAAATCATGTATGCAACTGTTTTAAATATCATTAATAATAATAACAACAACAACAATAATAACAGTTTGTTGAACAGCAAAATAGCATATTAGAATTTCCAAACATTCGTTTTACCATTAATTGTAATAATCCAGTGAGATTTGACAGAGATCTGATCTGATCATCATCAGTCTGTCTGGAGTAACATGAAGAAACAGAACAAACTGAGACAGACTCAATCCAGAAGAACTGTGTCTCCAAGATGCTTCAAGATACCTCCTGCAAAGCTACAGTACTGTTAAAAGTTTTAGGCACTTGTGTAAAAATGCAGGGAGGTTTCTTGAAGCATCTTGGAGACGTCTCCACAGTTCTTCTGGATTGAGTCTGTCTCAGTTTGTTCTGTTTCTTCATGTTACTCCAGACAGACTGATGATGATCAGATCAGATCTCCGTGTGGAGCTCTGGCTGCTGTTAGACAAAAATCTCACTGGAAAATGATAGAAATAACTGACTTAAAACCATTTTTAGCTGCTGAAAATACTAGTGTTCTATATATATATATATTAGGGGTGGCACGGTTCAACTTTTTCACGGTTCGGTTTGTATCACGGTTTTAGAGTCACGGTTTCGGTATGGTTCGGTATGTTTAGGGAAAAACTATACTGTCAAATAAAAATAGAAAATAAGAATAATCTGTCTAACTACAAGCAACAGCACACACAAAATACAATAGAGTAAAGATTCAAATAAATTAAACAGTGATTTTCAGTTTTTTTTTAGGTAGGTCTATAGCATTAGTTTTTAGGTACAGAAATTGAATAAAGTAATCAAATGTAAAACAGCATTGCATATTTGACTGTATAAATTAAAGATTAATCTTTATTAAAGTTACAAAAGCGATTCAATCAAGAGCAGTGAGTGATTTCTTTGTTGTTGCTGTTTGATTAATATTAAGAAAGTGCTGTCACTTTAAGAGAATGCACTGATACTGTACGTTCAGCCGGCTATGTCTGGTATAGGATACCAAGACGGGCATTTTGGCATACTTTTTGTGTGAATTTGTCCATTCAAACACAATACTTCAGAGAGAGCTTAATATTTGCGCGCGTTCTGAGGCGCGGGTTTGCACAAATCTTCTCATTGCGCGCGCGAGCTCGCGTCCTCTGGCTCTTAAATGTTTAAACTGGCAAAGTTTACATGAGTTTAGTTTAAACACAGATATCAATGTGTGCTGTTCAGGTCTCACCTGTGCGCGCGCTATCAGCACCCGGGTGATGACGGAATAAATGACATCTAATCCAGCATACGGAACTCGCATTGAACAAGAGTGAATGGGTTGTCCACTTTTTTTTTTTCTTTTCATCGCTGTTATTGTAATGTACTGGGAAGCCAGAATGCGCATCCATTAAAAGAAACATACATTAGCCGAACCCTGTTTGTTTTACATGTTATTTATAACAAACCATATTACACATGCGCTGTCAGATTTAAATTGAACCGCGGTCCTAGTGCGTGCCGAACCGTGTGTGAAGAACCGTTCGGTTCGGTTTTTTTCGGTGAACCGTGCCACCCCTAATATATATATATATATATATATATATATATATATATATATATATATATATATATATATATATATATATAATGTGAACAACTTTTATTTTGGATGCGATTAATCGTTTGACACCACTAATAAATATATATATATATATATATATATGTGTGTGTGTGTGTACTGTGTATATGTATTATAGAATATATTATAGAAAAATATGTAATGTTTATAAATTAAATATATTTATATAATATAAATTCTATGAATATAAATATATACATGTAAAGACATGTAAATATATTCAAAATATATACTGTATGTGTGTGCTTTTATATATATATTCATAAATATACACAGTACACACACATATATTATGTAAACAAAAATGTTTTTTTGGATGCAATTAATCGTTTGACACCACTAATAAATAAATATATACTGTATATATAAATATATATATATATATATATATATATATATATATAAATATTTATATATAACATTTTGCCATTGTCAATTTTTACTATGCAAAACTGGCACTAGGTGAGTGATTAAACTGGATTCTCTACTGTTGTGTTGTGGTTTGTATCCTCACCAGCACTACAGCGTGGTAAGCTTGTCGTAACTCATCAATCGTCACATCTTCACCCACATTCACATTGCCATGGAAGCTGCACCGTTCATGCTGGGCCGTCTGAGTGAAAGTGTTAATGACATTCTGGAAAATTCAAATGATGAATAAAAAAACCGTATTATTTTACTAGCACATATTTACAACAGTGATTCATGTATAGGAAAAAATAAAGCTAATGCAAAAACATGCTTAAGTTTAAGGAAATCTAACAGTGGAATGGCTTGTTTGTTATCAAGACAGCGGTCTGTGACTCATCATGTTTATCACATGCATGCAGGAACATCTGAAGGATCTGTACCGACATAGTCACAACATATTGTAAATCAGACAAGAACAATCATTCATGTAGTCCTGGCAGTAATCAAGCACTGTACATCATCCATTTTCAAGTTTATTTTTACTGATGTTTGTTTTTCTCTGTTTCCTAAAGGAGGTGATCACTGATTAAATCACTCAAGTGCTGTTGTACTACAAATAGAGGAAATGAGTGCATGCTATCATTTCTGCTAATGGTTTTTAAAGTCATATCTGTGCGCTGTCATCAAGCGGCACAGGTCAAACAGATAGTCCTTATGTTAATAATGAGTGAATATATATACACATTTAAGGGTGACAAGAAGGTATTATAACATCAAATCAGCTTGAGTCATCATGAAACAGTGTTTGTAAATTACATGCAGCAAATAACAACATATAGTAATAAATGCAACGTATTACAGTTTTTCTCGATTGCTAAAACACTATAACCAGGCTTTTGAACTAAAATTTCAAAACCATAACGCCATTTTTCAAAAAGCACAACCATTTCCCTAAACTATAAACACTATAAACTCTATAACCACTTTGACACAAGTCAGATTTGGTGAACTGTTACTGCAGAACTCTACACAAATCCCTATATTTCTCAGTGCTTACACCACGTGCTCATTTAGAAAGCACTAGCCTTCAATATTGTTCACTCAAGTCTGCAAAGTCTGAGCTCAATTAGCACACAATTACCCAAGTGGAAACACTAGTCAAAATTTATCACACACCAATAAAAGGGCCAAAGTCCGCTTACAGTGTTTCTCAGTGGTTTTGGTACATTTCTCAGATCAGAAATGAACTTCTCAAAACTACTTGTTCAGACTCCACATCATCGAGTCACTTGTGCACATCATAAAAAGTTTATCATTCTTTTGAACAAGATTGCTTTGGTACATTCATGCAACTGATTATGTTCATTTGTCTGCGGTTTCCTACATCATCAGTTACTATTGTCATGTTGCTCAAGATGTATTATATATTTCTCTGTGCAATAGTCTTACCCCTCAAAACACCTAGTCATTAGGTCATCGTATCAGTCATTATGGTAAATGCAAAATGGTTGATCTAGTTGTCATAAACTGTCAAACATATTTTCTACACATTTCTATTAGACTTAATAAATTTGCCGTGAATTGTTCAAGTGAATCTTGACTTTCACTAATGAAGAGAATATAGCTCAACCAATGACAAACCAGTTCTCTGAAATAGCTCAAAGGTACATTTCATGAACCTTCAATTAGAAAGCATATAGATAGAGGACAACACAAGAGTTACACATTCTGACAGTGGACAGTAATGTGTACATTTGTACTTTTGAAATGGATCTATTACATACATAAGAAGTATGTGCTGCATTTCAGTACAGTAACTCATCCAAACTGTTGTCATGGTTTACATCAGGTAATACTAACAGAGAGCACTATTATATTGACAATATAACTAAGCATTTTGCCTATCTTGTTTGTGAACAATGACACAAGGACATCAGGCATGCGAGAGGATTTTACCCCCGCTGCCTGGCCAGGGTCAATATAACCCGTGATGTTGAAGAGCTTCTGTGGCCTGTCCCAGACCAAAGACGGGATGCTGGGGCAGAATAATTATTTTTGTTGTTGTTTGCTGTTTTGTACTGCACTCTACAGTACAATAAATTAAGGAATAAAACACTTGGGGAGTACTACAAGCAACACTTATTACCGGTTTTTGAAGCATTGTTTTGAATTTATCTCATCAGTGTGTAAGACTGTGTTGTAGTGTGTGTGTGTGTGTGTGTGTGTGTGTGTGTGTGTGTGTGTGTGTGTGTGTTTTTGAGGGTTTGTGTGTCATGTCTGAGAGCAAAGTTTGGTTTTTCAGCTAGATTGAGTTGTTTTGAGTGGAGAGCTTCATTTTGACCTGAATATAGGAAGTTTGGGGAATTGAGTTAGAAGTTATGGATTGTGTTTAGAGTTTCACAAAAAAAAGAGGCATCATTTCAAAAAATGTGTTTAAGCAATCGAGAAAAACTGTAACCCATGTGCATTTTCAGTAAAACTCTATGTTTTAATATATGACAACATTTTTATGACAGTGCTCGTTCAAAAAGTGGAAATAAATCAATTTAGCAGTTCGGTTTTGGCTTTTGAGGTTTAAATCTCCCACAATCACATAATGCCATAATGTTCTCATAAGCACAAATCACAAGACAAAGAAGGATCATGAAAGAATCCACAGTCTTCAGGAAGTTCAATGACCAAATAGGAAGTGCAATAAGATAACCACAATATTACACTTTTTGTTCCCAAATGTCCTAAAATGCATACATATTTTCCTGTAAACTGAACTTTAACTAGCTCTTGTGAGGAAATGTTCAAATTAAAACCTGTTGTTCAACACTGAAAAAACAAAGAACGCGCTAATGTTACTGCCCTATTGTTTAGCTCTGGAAAAACTCACATTAAAGGAAAACTTGAATTACTTTTTGGAAAAGCTTTTTGTAGGAATCTGATTCAAACTGGCTTAACACTGTTCACAATCAATGTTGGGGATTGTTACTCTTAAAGTAATTACAATATTGCATTACTATTACAATCTGATACGATACAATACGTTACATTACAATATTACGTTATTCCCTAAAAAAAAAATTACTTTTTGTGGAAAGTAATGTGTTACGTTACTTTTTCTCATCTGGCCTTTAATTCTTAGTTCTAATGTTACTTTACTAGTAACTTGGAATAAAAGTAATTGATTATGTAACTCACATGATTTGTAATGCGTTACCCCCAATTGTTCACGATTTATTTTTTATTAATATACCAATGTTCTGACATATGCATGCATGCATAAATTGTTGTTTTATTTTTTATTAAAGGTGTATTTATCTTTTTATAGCCTCTGGTTTCTATAGTGTTGATATTTCTAAAACCAATTAATAGAATGAATATTTATAAATAAATAAACAGATAATGTTGAAAAATTTTGGCTTTTATAATCATATCACTAGTGTTACATCTAATGACGTATTAACTTTTGTTTTTATTATTTATATAAAGTGTGTTATTGACGTTTGTATTTTTCTCTTTCTCTCTCACTCTCTTCTAGTGTGTGTGTCTAATAGGTTAATGGTGATCATCTACACTCATCCACCTGTGTGCGCTGTCCATGCCCTGATTGGTGCGTGTTCGCTGGCTTCTAGTACAACAATGGCAGAGAGAGCGTGGAGAAGGGGAGAGACATTGCAGCGTTTGAGGTTGTTCTGCTCTCCAAGCCAATGAGCGCTTATCGCGCTTGTTGCACTCTTTGTTGAGTTACCACAATGTCTCCTGTATTGATGATTTCTTTAATTATTAGTTAAGAGTTCTTTTTGGGTAATGTAGGGTGGAGGATACCCATTCATTTTCTCCTGTTTAATGGTTAGTTAGGGAGTGAGGGAAGTTATATGTTGTTTTGTTTATTTTCTTTTAAGTATAGGTAAGTTAATATTTATTTCCCTTTTAGGTAGAGGTATCTTGGGGTTTTCTTCTGGTTCGGGCCCTCCTCCTGAGGTAATATTTTCTGTTTTCATATTATTGATATTATTCCCTTGTGAACTGTTGATTGAGTTAAAATAAAAGGTACTTCAGCCATTTAAAAATGAAACCTGTGGTTGATTGTGATTTTCTGGGCCTGGGGAGCTGGAGATCCTCAAAGTCTCTCCATTGATTATTGTTTGTCGTTCCCGATTTACCCCTTGATTGAAAGGGGAGGATGTAACACTAGCAAAATCATACCAGATAGAGTTTGAATAATCAATATACTGATCAGCAATATTTTCAAATCCATTTTATATCCATAATCTGATATGTTGTTTAGTAAAATAGGATATTCGTTAAGAAAAAAAACAGACCATGACTTGACTTTTGTGGATTTGATTAATAAAATGGTCTCTGCATGACAGACATGAAATATATGTACTGATATAAAAAGTAAATCGGGTTCATTTTTATTTCATAGTGACTAAACGAAGGCCTGACCTTGACCTCAGGATGATCAGGTGCGACTCCAAACCGCACCAGTCCAAACGGCACCGGCAGTCGCTCGTAAATGTCTACGGCTGCATCCTGCCGAGCCTGAAAGCGATACAATGACATGAACAATCTAAAACAAACAGTGGGTGATTTGTGTAAAAATGCTACTAAACACTGTGAAACACTGAAAATGATGAGTTTGTCTGGATCCCACAGACACAGGACTAAAGATCAGCATTCAAACCCTCAGACGGCCTGCTATTTCTGCAAAGCACTTGTGAATCAACCTGTTGTTCCTCTTTCATACTTCAGTGGTTTGACTGAAAGTCTTCAAGTGACAGAACATTGTGTCTATGTCAAAACCAGCAACATTGTTAAAGACTGTACTGTGGGAATCAAAGTGAATCTGTAGATGTGGGGTAAAAGTAAACCTCAAGGACAGCGGCTGTAATTTACCTGGACGGCTTTCAAAGAAAATAACTTTCACGTTCACTGTCACGCAAAGCCTCGGGAAAACCAATATGCAATCAGCAAAGTTGTCAACCTAAAAGAACCAAATCAGCTAAAGATTAAATCTTCCCTGAGAACGTGTTTATGAGGACTGGCGGGCATACCTTCAGGAGCTGTTGTGCCGTGTAAAAACCTGCAGGACCTCCGCCTACGATACACACTCTTGGACCAGATGAGGAGGACAACCCACGCACACCTGACAACATGACAGAAACACAACATGTTTTTTATTATACGACAGTATACAACAGAGACTGATTGAGCAATCGCTTTAAACCACACACAGACGAAGACAGGATGTTTGATCTATCTATTCTGACTTTTTCCTCACAATTCGGACTTGTTTTGTGTAATTGTGAATTTATATCTCTTGATTCTGACTTTTTTCAAGCTATTCTTTTTTTTTTTTTTTTCAGAATTGTGAAATATAAACTCGCAATTGAAAGAATATTTTTCCTCTGAATCAGACTTTATAACTCGCAAATTGCAAGTTTACCTCACAATTCTGAGTATAAAAGTCAGAATTACTAAAATAAAGTCAGAATCAAGAGGTATAAATTCGCAATTGCGAGAAAAAAAGTCAGAATCACAAGATCTATCAAAGATCTATCGATCTATCTATTGATCTATCTATCTATCTATCTAAGAAACTAGGGCACAACACATCAAAATTTGATTGATTACCCCTCATAAAATATGTCCATACAAATTCCATACCCACAAAAAGCATAAAACAACTTAAAATAAAAATAAATAAAAATAAAAAAGTTATTTTACCAAAGAGGGCTGTGTTACCGAAAAATGTAATTTTATTTTAATTTATTTAGTTAATATGAATTAATTTAGTAATTCACACTTTTTCCAAGCCTAAAAACATTGAAACGAGCATAAACACATGCACACATACACACACTCACGCACAGTTATTTTATGGCTGTGCTAGACAGAGAAAGTATGTCTGGCAGAGACGCGATGTGAAAACAAACTTCTTTTAAGGACTTGTCTGTTTTACAAAAGATGTAGGCAAGATATCTGGAGAGAACTGTGGCACATCAGACAATGTTTTCCCCATGGGAAGATATTGCAGGGTGTTTTGCAATATAGGCCTGACAAGAGTAAACAGGCAATTCTGTGAACTCTGCCACAGTGTCAGACAAAGTTCAGCAGATGGAAAAAGTATGTTCCCTTAGGGCAGGCTGTCAAACTCAGTTCCTGGAGGCCGCAGCCCTGCAGAGTTTTGTTCTAACCCTGCTCCAACACACATACCATGTAGATTTCAAATAAGCCTGAAGGACTTGATTAGCTGGATCAGGTGTGTTTAATTAGGGTTGGAGCTAAACTCTGCAGGGCTCCGGCCATCCAGTTTGGCACCCCTGCCTTAAGATATTCCAGAGTCTTTTGCAATGTGCCAACGTAGGACTTTAGCCCTATTCGGACGGTAATTGTTTCTCAGGGGGACGTAAGTTATTTTCACCATATACAGGGGGTAGTCGGTGATTTAATTGCCGTCCGAATCCAGGATGTCGGTGTTTATCTCTCACCACCCCCGTGAAAATCCCCGGCTGAATTACCTACTGTTTTTTGACAAACACCGAGGTCGTGTGGTAATTTAATTGCCGTCCGAATCCACATCCCTGAGTTTACGAGAAGAAATCGATTCAAAATTCAGTGTTTAATCCCTTTTTGAGCACTCCCGAACACCGTAACGTTGTACTTCGGTGTAATTTACATATTATTTCTGAAATGCTGGAAAGTATTTAAAAGAACAATACTTCATGACTGCTCAACCACAGCGACTGGGAGCAGAAAAAGAAGAAAAGCACATAAACGAGCAGAAAAAGAAGAAAAGCACAAACTTTCAAATGGGTCTTTTATTATGGCAGCAGCAGGTATGCAATACAATTTTAAAATGTGTATTATAAACAGATATATATCGCGTATAATTATATACAACTATAGCGCGTCTATTTTCCTATTTTCAAACAGGAGATTTAAATCAAATAATAAATATTATAAAATATGCTTGGAATAATTAAAATACATTTTACATAATAATAAGTATTTTTAAATACATTTTACACAATAATAAGAATACATTTGTAAATAAAATTAATTTTATTTACAGCAGACAATCATGTGATTGGTCATGTGAGCAGCGCGTTCCCGGGTGCTGAGGATCACAGAACTCGCTCCTCCACTGTGAATAAATCACCATCCGAATCCATGAGTTTTATCACTGAGGTGATATGTAAATGTATTTTTTACAGACGTCCATATGAGAAACAATTACCGTCCGAATCGGGCTTTTGTCAACTTTACACCAATGTTCAGGACATCTCACTCTCATTTCACTGCTGGTTATACAATCTCTGTATAGTCGTGTATGTGACAATTAAAACTTAAAACTTGAAAACTTGAGAATAAAGTAAATTGTTGTCTCCCCACATTGTGTATTGTGTATATTTATTATGTATACACATGCATGTATATTTATGAAAATTATGTTGTTTATTTATTATATATATATATATATATATATATATATATATATATATACATTTTATAAATATAACTACATGTAAGTATATTCAAAATATATGCTGTATGTGTGTGTATTTATCTATACATAATAAATATACACAGTTTTTCTTTTCCACAAATGTGAGACTTTTTTTTCTCACAATTCTGATATTTTTCTTAATAATGTGAGATATCAACTCACAATTGTAAGAAAAAACATTTTCCTCTGAATTGGACTTTATAACTCAGAATTGCAAGTTAAAATACCTCACAATTCTGAGAAAAAAAAACTGAATTGTGAGAGAAAAAAATCAGAATCGGGAGATATAAATTTGCAATTGCAAGAAACAAGTAAGAATTGTGAAAAATCAATCAAAAATGTGCATTCCAATTAATCTCAATCAATCTGCAGTTGGGTTATTTTGATTAGGTTAAAGAATAACTAAAAACAATAAAAACATTTAAAAAAAACATGATTTAAAAAAGTTCTCTTTTTGCAAATAAACTGTTAATATGTTTACATGAAAACGCAGATTCCCTCATGACATCATGAAGACAAACAAATAGTGTTCAGTGTCACATAATAAACTCACCGCCCTCGGCTGGAAGACATCGGGATGCGCGTGACAGGCCGTGGATCTTCATGACAGACCCTCTCACGAGGTGTATCGTCATCATCTTCATCAGATGAAATGCAGTAATAACAACAGTCCAAGTCCAACAACGCCTCTGTTATGAAGCCAAAAGCTGCTTATGGAGCTCTGATCCCTGAGCGCGTGCTCTTGGGTCACATTCGTGTATGTGTTCATCTGAACTTCATGAAATAAAACTGAAATAGATCTGTATTAAAGATTTGTATTATGCATTTCTACTGTCTGCTTCAGATTGCTCTAATTCTGTTGCACTGGGTCCATTTTTAAACTAAAACTGCCCGATTTTGAGATGTTGAGTGCACAATTAAAGACGAAAGAAGAAAATAATATTTTGAAGTGTGCATGACAATTATATATGAACAAGTAACGTTTAGCACAGCAGAGCTGATCTTATAAATGCAACAACACGCGGTTAAATAAAGTATCCGAAATATATGACAAAACGTGTCGTTTTAAAAAAGCACGCGGGGCATAAAAACACAAAAGTGACAATTTAAAAGAAAAACTACAAGTTTAAGGCTATAAGTAAAGTGTCCTTACTTCTGTTCAAGTGTGCATCACTTAAAGTTCTCCGTGATAAACGAATGTTCCGATTAAACGTTCCTCCTCGATGAACGTGCCACTTTCCGCTGTCTTTTGTTGATCGTTTCATGCACAACCGCACTTTATTCCTCGAAGTTTGTGGTTTCACTGCTCATCTGAGTGATTTTATCAGTTTAACCTTGACTGAAGGTCTCAGGCTGTGTGCAGATATATTACACACAGCACAAGGCCATGGACTCATTCACATCAGTAGAGTTCAGGATCTGATCGTGATTTATGGGGGTTTTGTGTGCTTAGTACAATTATTCTCGTTTTATGTCCTAAATTTATTTTAAAATGACCATTTGTGCCAGTCAGACTTTGTTTGCCTCGTAAAAAAAAGGAAAAAAAATGTGCAGTGACTGTGAATGAGCTGTTGCTCAATTGACTACTATTGCTCAAATATGGATCAATGTCCAATTACTTTGGCTGTTTATGGTGTGGTGTTAATGCCATTTTCTTATCGCTATTCCAGTACAACCACAACAAATTGCACTGTAGCAGTTGAAATGTCAGTAACATGCTGCATATTCGTTCATGTATGTGAAAGTGGGTGAATGCAGATAAAGTGGTCCACCATCAACTTTTTGTTAAACATATAATTTAGATTCTAAATTTCTTTATTACTTTTGTTCATTTTAAAGTCCAGCTAATAATTCACTTAGAATACAGTCCATATAATGTGTTTGCAAGGTATAGCCTACCATTAAACATTTTGATACATTTATTTTCAGGTGGGCCATGATGCCTGATTTATCAAAAAATTATCCTATATCTTAATAATAAAAAAGCCCACATGGTTTAGTAACACCTATTATCAAACAAGCATAGGCCTATACATATTTAACAAACCCCAAAACAAATAGACTAGGGCTATGAGTAAAATTCATCAGTAAGGCTAACTCAATTCATGTGTGAAATTAAAAACAACAGATAGAACATGTTGTGTTGATATGATG
Source organism: Aspiorhynchus laticeps (assembly GCA_023376895.1). Taxonomy (NCBI): domain Eukaryota; kingdom Metazoa; phylum Chordata; class Actinopteri; order Cypriniformes; family Cyprinidae; genus Aspiorhynchus; species Aspiorhynchus laticeps. The sequence goes on along the minus strand of JALXFT010004212.1, from coordinate 149,428 downwards.
AAATCTGAATATTCAGAAATCAGAACATTGATGAAAATGAACTCATTCAACTCATACAATATTCCAATTATGACTGTAACACATGCAACAACAAACAGGCTTTTCTCTGATCCTTTCTTCACTCCACAGATTGAACAATTCATGCCTCGTCTTCCTTTTTATTCTCTCTTTCTTTTCTTCCATCTCTGACTTGAATTTCCTAACTGCATCATTTCTATTTTCTAAAAACGTAGATTATACATGTCAAATATAAAATGACCACTGCATATCAATGTTTTTAATGAACTTGATTATAATTAATAAAATGTGAAGGTCGCCCACTTTACCTGAATCCCACCTGCCCACTTTATCTAACACATTCAGCCAAAGTGGGCCAAAAATACTACTAATATTATTATAACAACTTACTAGAAAACTAAAAAAAAAAATTTAAATTTGTATTCTTTGAATTTGATTTCCCATTGACTGTAGTAACAGGAACTGTCAAAATAATATTTGTTTATATTTAGTGAGCAACTTTTTTTATATGGAGTGAGATTTGTGTCAATAATAATTCACACAAAAGACAAGATGCACACATGCGTATCCCAGTTCATATGCATGAAACCCAATTCACATGCACAAAAAAAATGACAAAAGCCAATTCACGTGCACAAAATAAAAATATATATTCATAAAATACGGTTCACAAACACAAAACACAATTCACAGATGTACAACTGTGTACAAAAATGTTGAATGTTTTAAAAAAAGTATGTGCAGTTGATCATTTCATTTCAGTTATCTACTAGCCTAGTAAAGTGAAACCTCCATTTGCCAAAATAGTATAGGAGTTTTCTCCTATAATGCCTGAAGAGTTTGGAGAACACCTAATAAGAGATCAGAGACCATTCCTTCATACAGAATCTCTCCAGATCCTTCAGATTCACAGCTCCATGACGGTGCTTCTTCTCTTCAGTTCACCTCACTCATCTTGGGTTCAGGTCAGAGGACTGGAATGGTAATAGCAGAAGCTTGGTTTTGTGCTCAGTGACCCATTTTTGTGTTGTTTTTAATGTTTGTTTTTGGATTATTGTCCGGTTGGAAGATCCAAACATGACCCATTATAAGATTTCTAACAGAGTCAGTCACTTTTTGATTTTTTTATCTGTTGGTATTTGATAGAATCCATGATGCCATGTGTCTAAACAAGATGTTCAGGACCTCCAGCAGAAATATAGGCTCACAACATCAAAAATACAGCAGTATATTTCATTGTACACATGGGGTACTTTTTATCCCTGTGTTCACCAAACACATCTTGAGTGTTTGCTGCTAAAAAGCTCATCTGACCATAGAAGCCAGTCCCATTTGAAGTTCCAGTCGTGTCTGATAACTGAATATGCTGGAGATTGTATTTTGGTGAAAGCATTTTCTTTTCTTGATTTGTTTCTTGAAGCCCTCCCGAACAACATGTGGTGATGTAGGCGCTGTTTGATAATATTTTTTTTTTAAGGTTTCTGACCCCAAAACTCAACCTTTTTCTGCAATTCTCCAGCTGTGGTCCTTGAAGAGTCTTTAGCCACTCAAACTCTCCTCCTCACCGTGCATTAGGACGATATAGACACACGTCCTCTTCCAGGCAGATTCATAACATTTTCTGTTGATTGGAAATTCTTAATTATTGCCCTGATGGTGGAAATGGCAATTGTCACTGCTCTAGCTCTTTTCTTAAAGCCACTTCACTAATTTGTGAATCTCAATTATCTTTTGCTGCACATCAGAAATATATTCTTTGTTTTTTCTCATTGTGATGATGATTAAGGGAATTTGGGCTTTGTTTTCCCTCCTATTTATATTTCTGTGAAACAGGAAGCCATGGCTGGATAATTTCATGTTCATAATCACACTGGTGTGCTCAAAATTGTGAATATGAATGGCAATATATTTCAGATATATTTTACTCATAAGAATTTCTAGGGGTACCAGTAATTGTGTCAAACATGTATTTGAGAAAAAAACATTTATTTCATAATGATATTTCCCCCCATTTTAAATTCTTATTCTCCAATGAAAGCTTAGATTTTTGTGATCTTTTTTAAAGGGGTCATATGACGTTGCTAAAAAGAACATTATTTTGTGTATTTGGTGTAATGCAATGCGTTTATGCAGTTTTAGATTAAAAAAAACACATTATTTTCCACATACTGTACATTATTGTTGCTCCTCTATGCCCCACCTTTCTGAAGCGAGTCGACTTTTACAAAGCTCATCGTTCTGAGAAGCGAGGCGTGCTCTGATTGGCCAGCTTTCCAGTGCATTGTGATTGGCCGAATACCTCAAGCGTGAGACGGAAATGTTACGGCCCTTTACTGTATTGTGATGCCGTGTTCTGGCGCGATGACACAAAAATAATAAAACCCATTATAAACGAGGCATTTGTTGCATCCAGTGGGGACAAAATTACTGATTAATAATGACTTATACTGTCTTTTGACGCATCGTGTTGCATCGTGCCATGTAAACATTACCATGTCTGCATTTGTGATCGTAGAAACGACAAACAACAAGCACTACTCTACACTGCTCAAAACTCATGTTTAAATCATCAGTGGCAAATTCTTTAAATAAGAAAACATACTTACAGGCTGAGAGTCAGAAGCGTCAGACTGTCCTTGCAAAGTTGGAATTGCCCCACTTTATAGAAACAGCCTTTGTGCAAGCAGCATTGTAGGTTACTCTTCCAGGTTCAGGAAATAGTCCTTCGTAAAATGCGCTGTACACACTCTAATATTTGGGTTGAACTGTTCTGGAACAGTGTTGTAAATACAACTAAACCACTGATTTCTAGTTGTGTCCTCTTTTGGAAGCCCAAACAAAGTGCTTTCGCTTTCACAACGAAATGGCGCCGGCGGCAGCAACAACACTACAGCGAGAATAAAAATCAGGCCCTCTTTCTCTGCGTATACATTTGGGCGGTGTTTTGCAAATCTTCCCACACAGTGACATAGACATGTGGGGCGTGTTTGAATGAGTGTTTTAGGGGGGCGTGGTCGAGTCTTAACTTTGATAAAGAATATCTCTTTGGTTTTGAGACTTTAGTCTTTGCAACTTCAGGGATCTTATCTATGCACAATCAGCTTGTAACACTCCAAAGAGAAAGAAAAACTTGAAATCGCATCATATGACCCCTTTAAATAAATGATTAACAATGCACATTTATTTTCACAGCCTTCTTTGATCATATTTACCAAGGGTACCAACAATTCTGACCACGTGTGTAGAAGATTATGAAGATATAGTTTTTGGATATTTCTCAAGCAGTCTCTTGTGTTTTGTTTATTGAGAATATGAAAGAGCTGTCACAGCAGAGCTTGTCTTGTGTCTCAAGTCCGGCGATGGGATGACGATGTAAGTATATAATAACATGCACACATTGGAGACCATGTATATTTAATTTAAGTTTGTTTATGCTGCAGATACTATTTACTTCAGAATTGTGAGACTGATGATGTAAAAAAAATGCTGAGACAACCCGTGACCCTACTGTCCCTACTTCCTCTACCATGAGTTATGAGTTGATGCAAATCAAGGAAGTCTGATTTGGAAGTCTGGAAATCTGTTGAATCAGTCATGTTGCAACCCATCCATTTTGACACTTTCAGCAGATTTTTTTTAAGTCAAGCGTTATTATTACATTCATTTTAGAATAGTAGGCTACCCTATGACTTTGTACATGTTCAAGGTGTAAAGCTTTGTTATGCATTGCTAAATGTTATTGTTTTGGTTTTATGTCAGAATAGTCAAAACATTCAAAACAAGTCAGTTGTTACAGTTGCTGTATAAGATTTATTAATTTGTTAAAGTTTATAAAAGTTTTCTGAATACTTTGGGAATAAAATGTCCATGACATTACCTGACCATAATTAATTGTAATGTGCCTGTAACATGAAATATGAATGGACAATTATGAGGGAGTACAAATGTAGCACAACTGCAGCTGAGATTGGCTCGATACCAGTTTGAGGCTGCTAGTTGTTCAGTCAAAGGGTATTCAAACCTCAATTACACTGAATGGTATAGTGTCCTATTTAGAGTCTTTAACATCCTTTTAAAGTAAATTTCATGGCTGAATGATAAATACATGTATCAGTGTAACACATTATGTGAAATGTTAATGAATCCAATGTTTTAGATCCAGTCTTCACTCTCTCTCTCCTTCAGGATGTGCCAGATTGTGGTCTGATATTCAAAGCAGTTAACACCTTGGCATGTTACCTCTTATACTTTTACAAGAAATACAGATACAGAAAGAGCAGGAAGTATGAGATTGATAAAATAACTGAAAAAGTTTACTGAATACTCTTTGTTGTATTCCTCTTTATGACCAGTCTGTCTTTGTCTGGACAGCATAAATTCCACAACTGTTATCAAGCAAATACAAATGCTGCTTCTAACACTGTAAAAAATTAAAAGTTGATAGAACTTAAAAGTTTACCAGCTTCAGCAGATTTTTTTTTGTTTTCTCTACTTGTTGTTTTCAGTTTAATAAAAAGTTGAGAAAACTCTAAAATCTCCTACAAACACAAGTTGAGAAAACTCTAAAGTCTCAACTTTTTATTATTTTACAGTGCAACATCGTCTTGTAATCTCAAAGATTTTTACATCAAAAATGTAAAAGCTTGGCTCCCCTTAATAAGGCATGGGCTCCCCTGAAAATGTGATTTGTGAAATTTTGGGGGGTCTCAAAATAAACTGACAATGTGTTATTTTGACGTGCAATTTCAGTTTTGTGTAATGTGATCATCGTGGATTATTATGTGTAAAATTGCAAAAATATCATTCATTCATGCATGATGGCGATTTAAACCTAATTCGATTAAAACCTAAAAACCTAAGATAACTATACATGCTATTCTTGTCATGAGCATCAAGGTGTGGGGGCTCTGTGGTGCACATTCCACTCATGTTTAGTACATGTTAACTTAAAGATTCGTAGAAAAAAATATAAGTTTGTTTGTTTGTTTTTTGCTCACCCACATTTAACCTTTCTTTTGTTAGCTAATGGAATATATTTTATGAATACTGCAAGGCAGCATTTTTTTCAGAACGACAGTTCACCAAAAAAAACATGTCAGAATTTTCCCTTAATCGTTCTCATTCTAAACCTGCTTGACTTGCATCTTAAGTGGATCAAAAAAGGAGATAGTCTGGAGAATGTTGCTTTTCCTGTCCATCATGATATGAACGTACATGGTGAGCAGGGACTTTCATGTTTCTATCACAGCATATCAGCATCAAAGTAGTAGTCTATAAAGGCCATTACAAGTGTTCTAAAGCCATATGAGGCTTTATGGAGGGGGGGGGGGGTGTAGTTATTCACTTGCACATGCAATTGTAAATGTAGTTATTTCACAGCTTGAAAAAATAATTGACTTTACATACATATATTTAGGAGTAGAATCATTTTCCAAAATTTGTTTTCTACATCTGACCTTTGACCTTTTTTTAGGGTTGCATCATTGATACAGTAATTGACTTTGTCCCATCAGGGTAAATTATTTTTGCCAAATTGTTTAACACTTCACACACAATCAAATGCTTTTTCACTATCTGAAAAGAAGTGAAAAGGTCTTACTGTTTCAAAAAACATTAAAAATCTTTATGAACATTCAGTTTTTTTTTCTTGTGCTGCTATATTTGATTTGGAACTCACATGTGAAATGTCTAAAACTTGACACAAATTTGGATGCAATTTCACTGCCTGAAAACCATGTCTTAGTGTTTCAAAAGCATTAAAACAACTTTAACATTGTTTCATCTTTGACTTTCAAATCAGTTATCTTGGCACAAGTGAAAGTCAGCAAGACTCTTGTTTTTCAGTGTACCCCACACATAAGTAAATGTTGACTTGTGCAGTCATCATTGGAGCATCGCTGCCTGTCAGTATAGTATTGCCAATAGACATTGGCATCTTTCCTGACCTCTGGTTGTTGTATGGATCACGTCTTTCAAACTGGCATACAATTATGTACCCAAATGCCAGACTTCCACAACAACCTATTCTTCATCACTGTCCTCACCCTCATTGCTTCTATCCTCCTTGGTCCTCAACTTCTTTTATTACTACAACCTGACTTTCTGATCCACTCCTATCACTATCATCAATACTTTCTGAAATAAGTACAGATTTGTCTCTCCATCTTCCAATAATCTTATAAAAATGAACCTAAAACACATGCATGAAGGCTATTATCCTGCCTGCCAATGCTGGTCAAACGCACCAGTTACACCAAATATGCATCCCATAATAGGACTTTGTCAGTTATGCATGACACTGAGTTATTGTTTTTATAAAAGAGCATTAAAAATCACAAAAAAACTTTAGAAAACACATTTATTTTTTTATACATTTTCTAGTCTAAAATGAGCTCACTATGGAGCCTTGAGAGCATGTGACCTAACATGTGCTAATGCCTTCTTTACTACTTTGTTACCAAAAATGTGAAGCACATGGTAAATAAATTTGTATTTTACTGGTTGAAGGGGATGTCATTTGACATCACTAAAATAAAATTTGGTTGGCTGAATGTTAATATTGTATTTTAAATGCACATTTCTAAGCATCATTTATAAATGACGATATGACATAGAGGGTTAAAATCTAGACTACAGCCACAGTCTCCTTCACTTTTGTTGTATACACATTTACATTTCTGCATTTATCAGATGCTTTTATCCAAAGCGACTTACATTGCATTCAAGTTACAGTTTTTTTACATTTGATCAGCTCTTGCTTTCCCTGGGAATCGAACCCATGATCTTGGTGTTGCTAGCGCCATGCTCTACCATTTGAGCTACAGGAAAGCTGTACACAAGAGCAGTTTTGTCAGAACAATATGGAGCATACCCAGACTCTTTTGTTATCATCCCTGGGGACTTTAACAATCATGTCATCCCTCGAGCTTCACTGGGTCACTCTGACCACGTCATATTTGATCCCTGCATGCAGCAACCTCTCCAAGGCCTATTAGGAGAACAGCAAAGCAGTGGGCTATACAATCTGCAGATGCCCTCATCAACAATTCCAGTGACCCGTCATGGTTTCTTATCTGCCCCATGGACATTAATTCAACCTGTGAGCATTTGCACTGGCACATTTAGCACATCTTGCACTAATGTACACTAATGTACAGTTAAACGTCTTCAACGGTGAACATCTACACTGCCCCACGTTTACACATGCAGCACAAATGCACAGCTAATATATTTATTATATTTCTGCTTCTTTTATAATAATAATAATAATTGTATTCTTGTATTCTTATTGTCTTTGTTAGCACCAATACATCAAGACATTCCTCATATGTACACCCGCACAGTACTTGGCAAAAAAGACGATTTTAATTCTGCATTATGGGAGAGACTGGTACATTACCTGTTCTGGATTACTGTCTGGTTTATATGGAAATTGTGATCTCACTGTCTACAAAGCAGTTGTAGAACCATGTTTAAAGTAATTGTTCAACGGGTTATATTGCAGCTTGGCATTAAATCAGTAGAAGTATTATTCTGGCAGCTGTGTGTGCATCACATTCACAGAACACTATAATAACCACGTTATTGAATGGCCGGGATCTGCTGCCACGTCTCAAGAACTGCATCACTGCTGGGAAAAAAAGAAGAAAAAAGAAAAAGAAAACACAGGAAAAAGTCTAGCTGGCTCTTCACTTTGGATGCGAGTAGCCAGCTGCTTTGGCCAAATCAGCCCTCTCCAGCAAACCAGTCACATCTGAACAGACTGCATTCCCTTCAATTAGTGTTGTGCTAAACAACATCCACATTCACTATATTTATGGCCTCTTGTGTCATATGGACACCTTTACCCTTAAAAAAGACACTTAACCCTGAATCGTTCAGCGAGTCACCTTGAATATGTCCACAAGTGTCCTTGTAGAGACACGTTTGATAGGAAAACAAGATCATAACAGATAGCAGCCCTCCACAGGAGGCTTTTTAATGTTTCAGCAACAAGATTTAGCTGGTAATCTGTTATTCAGAAACTGAGGGTTTGTATTTTCAGAATGTGTGTGATTTTTACCAAGCAATACTGCTATACCGTACTTTAGAAGAGAACACACACACACACACACTAAACAAATATACAATCTTTACTGACAAAAATTTAGCCTTGAAACAATTTTCACTCAGGAATCTATAGTAAATAATTCCAAAGAAAGTAAAAGTAACTTTAAAATCTAGCTTGACAGTCATGCACTCCGTTTACCATTGTTACATAAACAAGAGCAGTTGTTACATAAACAAGAGCAGAAATTGGTGATATTTTTTATATTTTCTAAAAAGTTTTTGCATCAAAAATACTAAAATGGGAAAATCTCTACTGTCTCTTATTTGGTTTCAAATGAAAATACTTATTCACTTTCACTTAAGTAGGACTGAGCACATTTGAGACATGTGTACAGTTGAAACACCTTAAATAACTTGCGTACACAAGAACCCCGAGCTGTGATTTTTGCTCCACACATGTGTTTTAGTGTTCTCTTTGATCGTGGGAAATTTGAAATGTGTGCATCTTTCCACTCCGAAGATATCGGCAAAAGTTTTTTTTTCCAAGGTGAGATTTTCATTTCACCATGTCCCTTCCACAATGAATAGCTTATTATGCTTTTATGATTGTTAAATTTAACATATATCATTGCAAACGTTACTCTGCACTCTAAAAATTGACATATTTTATGACATTGTGCCATGCAAGGTCTTTTCATAATCTAGAGAAATGTGCGAGCATGTCAGTGGGGTAAAGTTGAGACTCAGTGTATTAACTGTACCCGGATTGGTCTCCTATTGCTTCACATGATGTTTAGTTGTTCAGTGTTATGATAATAGGATAAAAGTCACATTTACACATATGCTATGCAACTTCTGTTAAAAAAATATATATTTGTGATATTTCAATTGTCTATTATTAATGGACATATTTTCTAACATGAATTTTAAAAGGATTACATAGCATTTTAATAAATATACAAGGTGGTAAAGTGGGTACAGTTGAGACACCCTTTATAGGTTGCTATGTACTGTATACAGTAAAGGCCATTGCACACTGAGTCCGAAATTTTTGCATGCGTCTTTCTGTTTTTTCGTATTCCCCATCCTTTCCTATTAAAATGCATGCAACGGATGCGAAAACGCAGAAAATCGAACCTAATCCGATTTTTTTTTTTGACGGACGAATGTTTCGGAGGCAGTGTGCAAACGTGATTGACACAACGTGAGGTCGTATTTATTTTTTAACTTGTGAAAATTTCGGATGAAAATTTCGGACTCAGTGTGCAGAGACCTTAACAGTTCAGTCATAGAAAATAAAATGCATACAGAGGCTGTGTGTTACCTACATTATGGAGACCAAATGTCCCACAAGTATAGTAATACCAGTAAATTTAACTTATAAGAATATTTTTTAGGTCCCCATGATGAAACAAGCTTATAATTCATACAGAATGATTGAAAATGTAAAAATGCAGAAAGATTTGAGTGATGCGTAGGGTTAGGGGTAGGGTTATAGAATATACAGGTATGTATATTGTTATTTTTACTGTTATGTTTACATTTGTACTGTTTGACATATATTTTCTAGTGTTAAATATTTATTCCTATTTTGTTTAACTGAATCTGAATTAAATAAAGCAAATAAATTAATTTATTTTTAAACTATAATTATTTAAAACTGTAATTTTGTTAAAATGGTTAAAAATGCACCATGTGTATGAGCTAATTGTGGAAAATATAAATGACTTATGGCTATTATCAATTTATGATATTTTAGTACAAAAGCAAAATAAATATCATGTGAAATATCACTTCATTTCAGCATCTTGTTTTTGTGTAGTGATGAAAAAGCAGAAAGTGTCTCTACTGTACTCAGTCCCTAATCTTCCTTTTTAACTTTTTTTTTTTACTTCACTGACAAGAATGGTGTAGGGAGGATTTACTATAAAACCACTTTCACTCAGAAGTTGCTAGTAAATATTTACAAAGAAACTTCAAGTAACTTTAAAAATCTATCTTGATAGTCATGCTCTGCATTCATTTTTGTTGTAAGCAGGTTAGTCACAGCTAGATGAGTGAAGTTTCTGAACAACTCTTCAGATAGATTAGTAGATGTTGATAACATGTTGCTAGCATGATTTAGCACATAGCTAACATGATTTAACATGTTTTAGCATGATTAGCATGTTGTTAGCATGATTTAACACAGTTAACATGATTTAACATGTTGTTAACATGTTTTAGCATTATTAACATATTGCTAGCATGTTTCTAGCATAATAAACATGTTACTATCATGTTCCTAGCATGATTAGCATTTTGTTAGCATGATTTAACACAGTTAACATGATTTAACATGTTTTTTTTAGCATGATTAACATGTTTTTTAGGATGATAAGCAGATTAGCATGTTGCTAAATGTTTCTAACATGATTAACATTTTATTAGCATGTTTATTGCATGATTAGCATGTTGCTGCCATATTGACCATAATCACCATTTTCTCATTTTTCAATGTTTTCTCATATCTTTTCTAAGTGATCGACTTGTGATTTTTTTGTTAAATGAATGATTAAAACTATGAAAAGTCCCAAGACTTTCATTGAGTGGGTCAACACTTTTGTAAAATAAGACACGAGTGTTCAATCACTAGCAAAGCTTAATGACCATCCAAGGACAACATACTAAAGTATGCTAGCAATTTACTAAAACATGTTAACAACATGCTAAAAACATGCTACTCATGCTAATTATACTAACAACATGCTAATCAGGTTAGCATGAGAAGCATGTTTCTAGCATGTTGTTAGTACATTGCTAGCATGCTTTATCAGGGCTCTAGACTCATTCTTCACACTGGTCGCTCTTTTGCGACTAACTTTTTCAGTTGGTCGCACAAGCACATAATGTGGTTGCAATTTTTAATTTTTATTTTTTTGCTACATTTCATTAATCAATGCATGCTGATGAACTTTTATCATAGTTTATAGTTATATGGTAACGAAAGTGTTCAACATTCAACCCTTTTTCATCAGTATTATTTGTGATTTAAATTTTGTGACAGGAATTCCTCTTTTCGTGTGCTTTCACTTTCAAATTCGCGATCTTGGTGTCACATTTTTCAAGAAAAGATAATTGTCTGTTTTCAAATAAATAATAATAATAAAAATATTTTTAGTTATTATTAGTTATTTTTAATTATTATTGAGTAATCAAATAAATAATAATAATAAAAAAACAAGGAAAGTCTCCATAACGTGAGGTAAACAGCAAAGATAACAAGCTTTTCAAAACGAAAACAAAAAGTAAAACTAAACTGGCTGGCTCTGTCAGTCCTCTGTTGTGTGTGTCATGTGTTCCCGCCTCATGTGTCCATATTTGGTTTGTTTCCTGTCCTTGTTTCATGTCATTATGAGTTAAGTATGTTCCAGCTGTGTTTGTCTCGTTATGTGTTAATTACCCTGTGTATATTAGTCCTGTCTTTTGAGTTTGATTTCGTCTGGTCTACTCGTTACTCCCCGGTGTTTCCTGTCTATAGCCCTATTCGGACGGTAATTGTTTCTCAGGGGGACGTAAGTTATTTTCACCATATACAGGGGGTAGTCGGTGATTTAATTGCCGTCCGAATCCAGGATGTCGGTGTTTATCTCTCACCACCCCCGTGAAAATCCCCGGCAGAATTACCTACTGTTTTTTGACAAACACCGAGGTCGTGTGGTAATTTAATTGCCGTCCGAATCCACATCTCTGAGTTTACGAGAAGAAATCGATTCAAAATTCAGTGTTTAATCCCTTTTTGAACACTTCCGAACACCGTAACGTACTTCGGTGTAATTTACATATTATTTCTGAAATGCTGGAAAGTATATAAAAGAACAATACTTCATGACTGCTCAACCACAGCGACTGGGAGCAGAAAAAGAAGAAAAGCACATAAACGAGCAGAAAAAGAAGAAAAGCACATAAATGTTCAAATGGGTCTTTATTATGGCAGCAGCAGGTATGCAATACAATTTTAAAATGTGTATTATAAACAGATATATATCGCGTATAATTATATACAACTATAGCGCGTCTTTCCTATTTTTAAACAGGAGATTTAAATAAATACACAATAATAAGAATACATTTGTAAATAAAATTCATTTTATTTACAGCAGACAATCATGTGATTGGTCATGTGAGCAGCGCGTTCCCGGGTGAGCAGGATCACAGAACTCGCTCCTCCACTGTGAATAAATCTCCATCCGAATCCATGAGTTTTATCACTGAGGTGATATGTAAATTTATTTTCACAGACGTCCATATGAGAACCAATTGCCGTCCAAATCGGGCTTATGTCAGCCTTGCCTTGTCTAGCCCTGATGTCTTCATTAAAGACTATTATTTGAGTTTAAGTCCTCGTCTGCGTGTTCCTGTTCCTCCCTCGTGTGTGCACCGTGACAGTCGCTGACAGGACTTGCATGTTTTTTCCACAAGAATACCAACATGTTCACCTTCTCTGGTTTAAGAAGCGGTCTTTTACTTTAGTTTGAAAACCAAATCCTCCATTGCGCTCCGTCCGCTGCGCGCACCTTCGCGCTCGTGCTGACGCGGTGAGTATAAACCAGGCTCTACACACGAAGTAGAGAGCAGGCTCTACTGAAGCGCTGTGATCAGCTCTCTTCACGTGATCAGTGAAATCTTTCTCCTGCTACAGTGTGCTGCGGCTGGCAGCGCACGCTGTATGAAGCAGACACTTTGGAGCAGCGCAGATCATGCACTCGCACAAGTGCGACCACGTCAAATTTTTACTTGCACATTCTCAAAAAATGGTTGCAAATGCAACCATTTTGGTCGCAGTCTAGAGCCCTGTTTATGTTGTCCTAGCTTGAACACTCTATAAGTCTGATTGTACAAAGGTTTTGACCCACTCAATGAAAGTCTATGGGACTTTTCATAGTTTTAATCACTCGTTTAACAAAAAAATCACAAGTCGGTCAGTTAGAAGAGATATAGCAGTGAGAAAACAATGAAAAATTAGAAAATGGTGATTTTTAACAGGTTTCTACAAAGTTTGAGAAAATATCAAACAGCTTTAGAAAAAGCTAAGAACCACTGAAAAAAAATGACTGAAGGTGCTTTTCCTGGAAAAATTCCCTTTGGCATAGAATCAGCCAAGATAATCGCTGCATAACTGAAGTTACACATAAAACGTGAGTGAAACTTCAGTGAAACTGTCGGTGCTTTCCTATGTCAACAGTGCAAACAATAACAGCCTTACAGGATTCACTAACATGGAGATGAGATAAAGGAACATGCATTTCCACTCGCTGGTGGTAATTTGGGGATTTCAGAAACAAAAACAGCTTTCCTGTAGCTCAAATGGTAGAGCATGGTGCTAGCAACGCCAAGATCGTGGGTTCGATTCCCAGGGAAAGCAAGAGCTGATAAACTGTAACTTGAATGCAATGTAAGTCGCTTTTATGTCTGCTAAATGCATGAATGTAAATAAAGCATCCAAACAGCTGAAAATTTGAACTAATACCTTATTTGAACTAGAAATGAACTAGAAGCATCATTATTCTTTGACTTCTGCTGGAGAGTGACACAAATTCCTGCATAATCAATCAAACAAAAGCAATTTAAACAATGCGACAGGCTGGAGTCTGTCTAATGATTTCCCACAGTTTTACAGCACAATTTACTTGTTTTATTCAAAGACTGAGACACTAAATGCCACTGTGTTCTTGTGATAATGTTTAGCTATGCTTCAGTAAACACTAACTAGTGAACTTACATAAACAGAGCAGCTCTGTGCATTATCAACTGGTTTTACCTGCATCGTTTGTCTTAATTTTGTACACTGCAAACATGCATATGCGATGTGAGAATGTGATAATTGTTTAGTTTGTACAATAGAGAAGTTGCACTAATATTTACAAATGCTTTACTTCATGAAATACTTTCACTTTCCAAATGAGGGCATTTTCCATCACCTGAACATGTCTGCACCTGTTCAGATAACAACCTGCTGCACCTTTAACCTGATCCTGGTATTTGTTCACCATTGTTATTAATCTTTTGAAGTGGACTTAACTGCTCAATTCCAGATTTTATTTTTAAACGGACGATAAATGTTTTCATCTTTGTCTCATTCAAAGAAACTCAATGCAAACTTACTCACGTGGCAGACAAACAAAGCAGACACGTGATGAAATAGATAACATGTCCTCAAAAGACATGAGGTTAGATAAGCAAATTACCCTATTCATTCTAGGTCATGTTTTAATTTTTCTATAATGTTGAACCTATGCAGTTCATGGCCATTTTAATGCATAGGTTGGCACGTCATTTCACTTCAATGTGAAAACTGGGTTCAGAAGCAAGATCTGCTTATATCGATTACTTCAACTTATCAACAAGTCTAAGCAAACACTTAAAGATTTGCTGCTGATTTACAGGCCATGAAACATGTCTACATAAAGACTGAGCATCTTTCTTGTTTATGTATATTATAGGCTATATGTTGAGAAAATATTCGCACAATCATTTAAATGTATCTCTCACTATGACCCCTTAGGGGCTCTTTACATAAAAACACACTAACAATAATTTATTTTGAAATATGACAAATATGCACTATAAACCGAATTGCATTCAAGTCTTTTGAATTTTTTTTTTTAAATATGATAGATTATAAAGTATATTATATTTTAAAATTAGGCTATATTTTAAATATATTAGGCCTATATTATGCTTTGAAATGTGCGTTCAGTGTCGGAATGTCTGTTTTTGTTTCGTCTGTGTGTCGCCGCCCACTGCCAGTTTACCCAATAGTATTTCTATTTCAACACCCCAGGTTGCCAGTTGGCAGAAAACACTGCGTATTTCAGTTCTGGAATACAGCAAACGAACTGGGTCAGAGATCACAGATTCTACCCGACCTAAAAAACCTCGGCATCAAAAAAATAAATAAAAAAATCATTATGACCAGAGGAATATTAAAACGCGGTTTAATCAACTTAAACGTGCAAGGCTCGTCACGTGTCCTCAATCTGGCAACCCTGCGTGAGCACTGAGTTTAAGAAGAAGGGAGCTCTGTCCAATATTTTGTATTTGGACTGTAGTAGCTTCAATCTCTTGCTGTCAATATTACATAACTGCACCTTTAAATTAACTAAATATTTCAATATTCTGCAAATACTAGCATCTCATTTTAATTCAGTGTGATAATATGGTACATAAAACAATCAAGCCAGATGATAAAAAGTTGTCAAACATTCATCTTTACAGAGTATCAAAAGTCTTTAATAATTTGTATTAAAAGAAAACGAGTAACATCATGTGTACAAAAACAGTTTGAAGATACAGAAAATGTAAAAAAAAAAAAATTTTACACAACAAATCAAGAAAATTCCTGAGGTCTGTCAATATAGGAGCTTGATTATACACTCAGAAAAATGGTACAAAAGCTGTCACTGGTGCACCCTTTCAAATTGTACTAATAGGTATTAATTTGTAACTTTAAGGTACTAATATGCATCGTTTAGGGGTAAATAAGGTGCAAAGGTGTACCTTTTGAAAAGTTACCGCACAGTGTAACAACATTACATATTTTAATTACAAAATGTACATCTGTACTAAGATCTGCAGAATTTTCTCCGCTTCATTGTCTCTGATAATAAAGTCTAATTCTGGCATCAAAACCTCAAGACTTTGAGAGTGATTCTTCACAGCAACGGCGGAAGCCACCACATTACTTATGAAGATGTTAACAATTACAAAGGGGTTACATCTGAATATTTTCACACACATACAGGTTTGATTGATTTCTTTCCCAAGTTGCTTTGCTCTAAAATATGAGACACCAATGTTACAGGAGTTTAGGACACTTGCTTATTCGATAACTGTTTTATTTCCTATTTGGGTTTATGTATATGCTTTATTTTTTAAGATTAACAGATTTTTTCAAATGCATTGTTAGATGCAAGTGTTTTCCGACATAGCTATGCAAAGATTTGATTTCAAAAACAGTATCATTAAACTATATCTTGTTATGATTTGAAACCTGTATTTAACCTCAGAACGATCTCCGAGTAAAAAGCAGAGCTAAAGTCTGATTTTGTGTTGGCTGTGCTTTAATATTAAATGACTATAATCTCAATTCAAGTGATGAGGGATAGTGTGACAGTAATCAGTGTTGAGTACTACTGTATGGTTAACCCAGCCTGCTTTACATGTTTGAAAATGATTACCGGTTGAAAACATTCATTACAAATTTGGAAAAGCTATCAAAAAGTAATCAAATGTAATCAGTTACTTTAATAAAGTAATTGAAATAGTTACATACTTATTACATTTTAGATTGGGTAACTTGTATTCTGTAACCATTACATTTCCAAAGTAACCTTCCCAACACTGGTACCGCCCCCGTGATAGATTTTGTTCCTTTTTTTCTGAGAGTGTACGGACTTGAGATCATTTAACATAATTACTGCATACAGTAGTCTGATCAAACAGATCAATAGCATTCTGCTGTTTCACAGAAATCAATATAAAACAGAACAGTTTAGGATAAGAGTACACTCAGTAGGCTATGATTCAACAGTCAACACTTTTAACAACACTGCTGTTGGCGACCGGTGCAACTATAAACATGTTTAAAGGCTCATGACCTGCACTGAATGTGAAACTGCTACACAGTCCTGCTGTGTTGTTGAGATGCTCTTTCTGATTATTTACTGTTGTCATCATCTTTTGTGTCAGAATCAGCTGTTTTATAGTCTTTCTGGAGTTGACGTGGGATTGTGGGATTGTACTTCCTATAAATGATTAACATTATGACGATGAAGCCGATTATGGCACCAACAGTGACAGTGACCTCAGATGTAGTCAGCTTTGCTTCTCCTTTGATGAGAAAATAAATAAAAATGAATCTGTAATATCTATAAGTGAATTCAGACTCTGTTATGACATGGTCAAAACTATAAAAACAACATCAGACTCATATTCATTTTATTCTGTATATTTCTGCTAGAGATTAGATAGAATATGTCTATTGATTTCATGATCTATGCACTTTGACTCCTGAAATCACTATGATTCATGATGTGGAGTTACAAATGTGCTGATAAGAGGTTGAAGAACAACTTCTTATGTTCCTGTAAGTCATTTGGACAAGTAAACAATAGGAAAATGATAGAATATGAATATGATAAGCAATACCTTTCTTAACAGTGTCTGTAGTGATGGGGTTATCTCCAGACTCTGTAAACAGATTTTTAAAGATCATAAGGTCAACAAAACAAAATAATTTGATGTGTAATGAATCCCAGCACCATATAGCCTACCTGTTACGTTAACAATGAATTCTGTTGCCTTTGTTCCACAACTTGTTTGGAAAAAGAATATAAATTTTGCAGTCATATTTGCACTTGGTTTGTAATCACATGTGACGAATGTCTCTTGTTCACAGGTCTGGTTAAAAACATTTTTGTAGATTACTGTGCCATTTTCTCTGCCATCCTTAAACATGTACCATTTAATGCAGCATTGATCAGTTTCTTTAGTGCAGTTCAATGAGATGCTGCAAGTGAGAGTTAATTCTTCATGCACAGTTCCAGTCACATCAGCACAGCTTGAACTGAAGGTACATGAATCTGAAAAGTAACAGTTTATCTATTTACCAGATGTACCAGATGAGCTTCAGAGCAAGTTTACTGCATCAGTACATGGTAAACGTCAAAATGTATTATTTTACAAATTATGGACTATGGTAAATGTGTATCATAGCATAGTAACACTTTTATAATAGTTGAAAGATTACAGCGCATTCTCATTTTGGATTTTTCATGTCTCAGTTGTGGGAATTTTAGGAGAAACATCTGAGACACTGTTGATACTAAAATGAGAGATTTATGAGAATCACTAAGTCTCCTCGTCTTAGGAGTAAACCCCACATTTTTCCTCTGGGCACTTGGTCCTGCCAAAATACTTGGACAACATGTCATGCTCTGGTGCCAGCTCTATCTGGGTCACTCTGAGAAAGTGCTGCTAATCTAAACCTTTCCGAAAACATATTCTTACCATCACTGGCCTCACAGACAGATGTGAACGTCCAAACCAGTGCAATCATTTTCACAGCATTTACAACGTCCATGGTTTTGGTTCTGCATTAAAAGAATGACATTAAATCTTAAACATCTTAATTTCATTTGAAAAGCATTAAGACACTAATGCACTGACCACAAGAACAGCACTGAGGAGTATATCTTGTTTGCTTAGCTTGCTAAAATCAAATGGTATGTGAAGTTTCTGACAGCTTTCTAAATCGGTCACTTATGACATGTCCTTTTTGGAAGCTGCTAACCTCTAGGTTTGGGGACAGTGCATTATTTCTAGCATTGCACTAGCTTTTCATTCACAGCTGACAGAAACTGACGACAAGCATGATAATAGAGGTGACCGGAAGTACTTATGCAAACAGAAAATACAAACATTCAGTGTTTTTTTTAAGATAATGATCAGATGTAATCATAACTATGCTATTCTACCCAAAAATAACAATACAAATGATGAATTGCTGATTTTATATGCAAGCTCAAATATATAATTGTTTTTATTTTATTTTCACGTTTTAACTGAGGTGTCAGTGATATGCCACAAAACTCACAGCAGCTTTTGTAGTAGACTAGTGCAAGTGCTCAATATTATGTAAGACTTACATAAGGTTCCAATTTATTTTCTGCCTTTCTGCTCTTGTTAACCCTCTACCGCATGGTGTGGCCATATGGCAATATCATTTCCTTGCCACTGTCTCTTTAAGAGAACAATTTTGTGGGTTTTTTCGTTGGAAAGAGAAGACCTTAATTTAGCCCAGTGGTTTTCAAACTTGTTCCTGGGGACCCACAGCTCTGCACATTTTGCATGTCTCCCTAATTTACACACCTGATTCAGATCATCAGCTCATTGGGAAAGAGCTCCATGAACTTAAAAGAGTATGTCAGATAAGGGAGACATGCAAAATGTGCAGAGCAGTGGGTCCCGAGGAACAGAATTGAAAATCACTGGTTTAGCCAATGATGTGCTTTGGTTAAGTCACATGACATGTGTTTTTTTTCTGTGGTGCGATCTGATAGACTGTCGTCTCTTTGTCAGTAGTTGCTGAAAGCAAACTAAAACATCAGTAACAAACAAGGACCAGCCCGTGTCACATGCACAAAAAAATCGTAAACATCACCTCAGATACGTTATAATGACATATTCACTACTCAAAAAAGATTTTATGAAATTAGTTTTTTGGTAAATCAGCCTCAAGTTCATAGTCTTCCTCTCATAAGATTGCGTAATGTTGAATTTTCATGAACTGCAGTGTTTTTGGTTTTATGTCAATGTTTTATGATACATATAAATTTGAAATTTAAATAATATTCATGAAAAAAATGTAATGAAATTCAAAGAATATAAAGCATTATTCAGCTAAAAAGAATGGAATAAATAAAAGCAGAAGTTGTTGGAAAGTATGTATAAGGTTATAAGTACTGTGTTAAAGCTTATAATAACACCAATTGAATCACTACAAACATTTCTGAGGAAAAATATTAACTATAAGTAAACTTACACTTATTCTAATTTAGATCCACTATTGTATGTTGTTACCGTATGGCAACATCTCATAAAGTACCTTAAAATAAAAAAATAAATTGCCCATTTTTTTTTTTACAGCACTTCAAGTTAAGCCGTTCCAAGAAAAATATTTTTTTCTATTGGTCTATCATAATTTGTGAAGTAGAGGGTTAATCTACCACAGAGGTTGTTTAAATATTTTAATGACGTTTCACATACCACAATACACTGTCCATTTTTTTTAAGTTTTAAAGCATTTTCAGTATGTGAACTGCAACTATACTGCAAGAATAATATAGATTTATTAGTACATTAAAAATATTTTTTTCTCCTGATGCATGTGCTTAAATCACAAAGGTTTAAATCACGTGTCTGTTGTAAGTGGTTAAAGATTAGTACATGTAATAGAGGTTCCTGTCATGTGGTTAATGTTTAATATAAGAGAGTTACTCTGCACTTACGGTCTGTATGTCTTCACCTTAAGCATGTTTCACTCCACACTGATATCTTTATGTGTGACACAAGTATAGAAACTTAAACTGCTAATCTTTGACTTTCATTTTCCAAATGAAACAAGCAGGTTCTGCAGTTTGGAGCAATTCTCTCGGTCATCCACCACGACATGATTTACTGTATACGTTATAAACACCAAGCAGATGTGCCAGAACCGAAGTGCAAAACTCTATAACATCAAAACAGTTCACTCAAAAGTTAAAGTTCTGCTATTATTTTTGTTTGAAAAATGTTTGAAAAATTTTACAGCTTTCATACAGCTATACAACATATACTACATGCAACAGTTGCTTAAAGGGGACCTAACGCACACCGTTTCACCCAATCTCATGTTAATCTTGAGTACCTATAGAGTAGTACTGCATTCTTCATATCTCCAAAAAGTCTTTAGTTTTATCATATTTATAAAAGAAAGATACAGATTTACAATCCTCTCCGAAAAAAGCCGAGCTCCTGGAGGCGTGCCGTGTGGGCGGAGCTAAAGAGTGAGGGTGTGTCGTGGGCGGAGCTAAAGAGTGACGAGCACTTGCTCCGATCGCCAACAAAACAGTCATTTGATGCCGTTTCACTTACCATCTGCAGTTCTGAATCATGACCGGGATCTTTTATAGCTGGGACCGCTCCATCTTTCAGTATTAAACGATGTGCAAATCCAGCGTCGAATTGGGCCTTGTTTATAAAACGTTCGTCAACAAAACACTTGAGAAACTCCATTGCTGCCCCGGAAAAACAAACTATATCCACTGTTCACGTAACGGTGGGTTGTTTTGGGAAGCTGAACAAGGTTATCTTTCCCTCACAACCAAAAACACACTTCTTTAGAGACATTCTTCCTGAGCGAGACCCGTGCTGCCAGCCTGTCGATTGAAGCGCGTTGATGGGCGCGCTCTCGTTCTCGCTCTGGTCGATGCGTGCACGGACGCTTTCTTTCCGGGAGAAATGCCCATATAAGGAGTTCCACCGTCGTTTACGTCATAAAGTACAACGATCGAAAAAAACTCTCCGAAACTTGTACAAATCCGGAAGTGAGATTTTTGGCACAGAAATACTCTGTTATACCTCCAAATTTTTTTTGAAACTTTGTCCATGCTTAGCATGAGAATCAAACTCTTTACCAGTGTAAACAACTCTGAATGCATGAAACAGCATTGTACCCCCCCTTTAAACAATAAAAATGAAATGGCAGTAAATCTGTATTTCATTTAATGTCAGCTAGCACTTAAATCCTGTATATTAATAAACATGATTCATTTCAGTCACATATATTATCATGGTTTCTCCAGCCTACCACATGTATCCTGTCCGTCACTAGTCTGTCATTAGTTTTATTGTTGCTGCGAGAATGGTTGCTGATGAAATTACGAAACATTCCTGGAAAGAGGAATCAGAAGTGCTGTGATTCAGAGAAATTAAAGAACTGAAGCTAGATCTGAAATGAATCTCTGCACAGTTACTAAATCAATAATGAACTGATTTTAACTGAATAATGACTGTTTACTGTTGTCTTCTTAGAGCTGCTTTACATCGCTGAATCATCATTTTCCTGTTCATCAAATCTGCTTTAAAACAAATAATGTTTTATTTTCCTGCATCCCACCTCCACCCTAGTCTCGCGTAGCCAGCCTGACGGCTGAAGGTCTGGAATCTATGGCAGGATTTATTGGCCAAGGCCCGCCCATGAGGCTGTTTGACCGACATGTCAAACAACCAATCACAGTTCGTTTCGTTCAGCGTCATGTTTCGGTGCGCAGAAATGTCACCACAATAACAGCTAATTGTGTGTGAAACTCTCAGACGTATTTTAAAGATTCTATGCCGCGAACTTTAAATATTTCACATACTTTTGAAAATCCAGTGTTTAGTTGATCTTTATAAGCACTCGTCGTCACATTTGTAAACGCGACAGCTTTCTTCTTTCGTGAGGGGTTTGGCGTCACAGCAACTTTCTTCTTCTTCTTCTTATTGGTTTTATGGCGTATTGCAATCATGATTTGTCAGGTGCATATCGCCACCTACTGTACCGGAGTATGCAGCATGGATTAGCCTATAGCTCAATGATTCTACTTAAAAAAAAAAAAAAAAAAAAAAAAAAAAAAAAAAATCAAGATAAAATAATAATAATAATAATAATAATAATAATAATTTCTTCCTTTTCTCTTTTCCTTTTCTTTTCTTCTTCCCTTTCCCTTCCTTTCCCTTCTTCCTTTCCTTTCTCCCTTTCTTCACTTTTCCCTTCTTTTCCTTTCCTCCTTTTCCTCTTGCTATCTTTTCCTTTAACCCACTTCTATCTAAATCCTATAATACACCCCTGTATTCTTCAGATATTTCACAACAGCATCCTGTGCATCTTTTACCCCTTCTCCTGTTGTTCCCAAAACACCCTCCAGGTTCCATTTTCTTCCTGTCTGACTTATCTTTTGCTTTAATCTAATCCTCTCTTCCCTATACTTCACAGCAACTTTGTTTCCAGGCGGAACTTTAAAGAAAGTCTCCCGGAAATCCTGTATAATTCAACCAATCCAATGACGACTTCGACACTCCTGAAGTGTTTCCAGATAAGTGTGCCATATGCATCAGACGTTTAGCCAACGGTCCGTGGGCATGATGTCTGAGGCTGAGACTACCTCCACCCCGACTCCTCACTCTTAATCTGAATTTCATCCCATTCTTGGGATGGGGGGGGGGGGATCTC
Organism: Aspiorhynchus laticeps; assembly: GCA_023376895.1. Taxonomy (NCBI): domain Eukaryota; kingdom Metazoa; phylum Chordata; class Actinopteri; order Cypriniformes; family Cyprinidae; genus Aspiorhynchus; species Aspiorhynchus laticeps. The sequence goes on along the minus strand of JALXFT010004212.1, from coordinate 126,567 downwards.
TGGGTTTGGGCTCTATCCTGAGCTCGGAGCCCTCCTTCTGGACAGCACACCAAATATGCTTACTAATTGCTCAATCATATTATATGTTAGTGCGAACTCGTGAATCTGTATTATAGAGCGCTATATAAATAAAAGACTTGACTTGATTCAAACAAACGTCTGATCATCATCACTTTGACTCAAACGGCACAGCAGTGAGTGTATGGTGATCATATGGTTTTGCTGCATGGCAAAACTGTTTATTTATTTGTTTGTTAATTTATTTATACAGCTATTTTAATTTATTATTTATACATACATATATATATATATATATATATATATACACACACACATACATACATATATATATATATATATATATATATATATATATATATATATACGTATATATATATAAATCTGTTCACTTTTTTTGCATATAATATTTATATGTATTATTATTTTTTTCCTGTATTTATATCCTATTTGTCATCATAAAATTTGTATTATTTGCATAATGTCAGCTATCAGCCACACTGCAGTATAGATATTATTCAGCGGGTGCAACAAAACTCATATTGAAATTGAGTAAATGCACAATAAACATTTGCAATACAATTAAATTAAGTTGTCATTATTTCTGTTTTGAAATCAGTCAGTGGTTCTTCTGCCATATTTACACCTGCTGCCATACAACACACTCTCTGGTGCTTTTTTGTGGTCTCAACAGACTGCTGATGGAATGAGTGATTTTCTTGACTCTGAATGCTCGTCATGTGACAGCAGTTTGCTTAGATAGGATCATGTTGTTCTCTTTCCCGGAACAGTATTTCTCAGACAGTTTCTCCTGTGTCTCAAACTCAAACAGTAGATAATAGCGTTAGCAACAGGTTATGGGTTTGATTCGAATGGAGTGCATGACATGAACTGATCAAATATAAATCTTAAATAGATTTCCTGCAGAATAAAATTATGAAACTTGTCTTACACAAACTAAGTTTAACTGGTGTAACTTACCCATAAACAGAGAATGTAGATATTAATCTTTAGAGAGTATCACAAGTCTTTATTCATTTCAATGTTCTTAAAAAAAAAATACAAAACGTAAGACAATGTACAAAACCACACCGTTCACACTATTAGAAAAATGTATATATTTGCATTTTTGAATATTAAGAAATATTTTCCAAACTTCAGCTATATTAACATTTACTGTACCAAAAATTAGAGTTTTAAACCAACAACTGTTCTATATTCAGTAGTTTGAGCTATAACAGATAGTAGAGTATGTAGTTTAATAGAGTTCAAATAAAGCTTGTGTGTTTCCTGAGCACCACATGAGAACTCTGCAGAGTCAATGCTATTATATCACATCTTCTGTATGATCACTGTTGTCCTCATCATGTTTGATGCACAGAAACATCCTCTTCTGGAATCCACAGGATCTGTTCAAGTTTGGTTTCTTCTTGCGAATGACTGTCATTGTGATGATGATGATGAGGATGAAACAGCCCACAACTGCAGCGATGGCAGAAACCTTAGATCCAAGACCCGCTTCTGTGTCTGGTGCAGATACCTCTGATGGGTCCTTGTTTATACCTTCCTCTGTAAAGGTACATTTAACATGTTTTATAACATTGCTTAAATCATAAACACAAATGAAGCCTCTCAGACCGCAGACAGTCAGATTCTTCACACAGACCTCACAAACTGATTTTGCTGCTGAGAATCTGATAAAACTGGTTTCCTGACCACAGTCCACAGATGTAATGCCTTTAAAATCAGTCTGATTTAAATATCTTGAGAGATGTGTTACTATTTGGAAACCTTCTTACAACTTAAACACTGGAATTTTTATTTCCATTTAAAGTTATGAATATGCTGACAAGAGACTAAGGAGAGGTATAATGAACTCCTGCATTCTAACTAACTTGAAACAGTAATTGACAATTACAATAAAACTATCTTACCAGGAGCTTTACGGCCATTTTTAAGCCCTGATTTTAATCCACTGTAAGTAGATTGCATATAAATATACATGTGCAAATATGTGCTGCACTATAAACAACAGTATGGTACCTGGTATCTTCACAGTGAATTCTGTTGTTTTCGCGTCACATGTTGGTTGCAAGAAGAATTTGAATTTAGCTGTCATTGCTGTAGTTGGAGTGTAGCTGCATGTGAGGCTGCTCCTCTGTTCACAGGAGCCCTCAGGAACCACTTCTTTACAAATGTCGGAGTCATTACTGATTTCAGTGTATTTAAACATTTTAATGCAGCATTCAGTGCACTGCTGAGAGACGCTGCAGGTGAGATTGACTTCTTCCCCCACAGATCCAGTCACATCAGCACAGGTTACACTGCAGGTACCTAAAAAAATAACAATGTAAATCATACAATTCAGCTATAAAAAAAAACTAGGATCGCACAGTATGTAGACAGGAAGTGAAGAGGGACAGAGAGGATGTCCGAAGTGCAACGTCACTATATATTGGCACACCGTTGATGCCCAATGCATTGTGTCTTTTATAGATTAGATTTTCAATAGATTTGATTTCTATGGGTGAGCCACATATTTACAGTCATCATTTATTATAAGTTGTAGCTTCAATATATACATTATTTATTTACTAAAAGCTGAATAATACAGCAGTCTGTGCATGCAGCCTCATCCTGACTCTTTCTTTTAATCATATACGTTGTATAGCAGATATAGTAGGTGGAGAAAACACAAGATGATTAAAATGTGATATCGTAGTCAAGTCAAGACAAGTCACTATTATTTGTATAGCACTTTTAACAATGCAAATTGTGTCAAAGCAGCTTTACATCAGCTTGATATACAGCTGGGTGGCTTTACATCATAGCTTTACAGTATTGTATATATTGTACTTAGCTGTTAGGTAAAAGAGCGTGAGTGCAGAAACATAAATTGGCAGCACAAAACTATATTGTTTACTGACATTAATGGATTTCACTTCCTATTGTGTAAACAGTTTAAACAGTAAATCTGTGTTTTGAATCAGACTAAGAGCCATTTATACTGGGGGGTTTTTAAGAGCCACATATTTTGTATATCTATGAATCAGATTTGAAACTGCTTAGACTAATCATAAAAAGTTAGACATCTAATATGCTTTCTTCAAGACTGATCATAGCTGTTTAAACTGAGTCACAAAAAGGTAGATTGACCCAGTCTGTATCAGAAAAGTAAACTGATTATATCTTGGTTAACTGCTAGTTGGTCTAACTAGTTCTTATGTTCCTATGTTTAAGCAACTGGCATTTTTATTATCTTAGATTTAGTTCCTCTTCTAAATTTTCACACACATTCCAGGTGAAGTTTATTATCTTACGATCATCAGCTTGACAGACAGCAGAAAAGGTCCAAACCAGAATGAACACTAGCACAGCATTTACAGCATTCATGACTGTGATTCTGCAATAGAAAAAATGACAGAAATGTTGCATCAAAAATAAAACATAGGACTAATAAGGAAGTAGATAGAGACTTTAAAGAGGAAGATTTACTGAAAGTGCAGCAGAAATGTCAGCATTTAAAAGCAAAGGTTTACCTCGATCAAGTCAGTTCTGAATGTTTTAAAAACATAGCATGCATGTATTCAAGACTTTACAGTAGCTGGTTATTGATTAGTAAAAATAATGGGAATTATTTCAAGTTCAGAGAGAGTCTCACCTGCAGTCTGTGTGTCTTCACAGCATGAGTTCATTCCACTCTGACTTTCTCTGCTGCTCACACGAGCATATAAATACTTTATTACTATAATCTTTCACTTTCAGCTATCGAGGGACACACATCTGTAACCTGGTAATTTCCCCTTCCATAACGATACTCACAGCTACCAAACCATCTCTGTCAACATTCCCATTTTACCCTGGAATCCCCTGTCTTTCACACCCATCTCCCGCCCCGCACGTGTTTGCTGAGTTAGATGTGTTCTGGTTCAACATATATTGTTGACCCTGGAACAACATTTTAATCCCAAAATTTAATCTTGACCATTGCCCTACACCTAAACCTAACCTTACCCATGAGTAATCCCTAAAATCAGAGGAAATGATAGATGGATGACACTGATGTACAAGCAACGAACACTGATTGTAAGCCTAAACTTCACTAAACTTCTATAAACTTGTCCTTCAAATCTGATTGGTTAATCACAATGTTGTTCCAGGGTCAACAAAGATGTTGATCCAGGAACATGTCGCACTTGGTAAAATCAGGTTCTGCCCCCCCCCCCCCCCTCCCATTTTGTTATTTCTCCCAGAAAACTCCCATAATTTGGCCCAAACCTCATTATATGAATAATCACATCATTATATAATTCCAAGGTTGTCCAGCTGCCAGATCTTGTATGAAACTCCAATTTCAACACATTTGTGACCTCAACCTGGCAACCTACAACCCAGTTGCACTGTTGATGGCTGCATCCGAAAACTGAAAAATGCTATCTTCGGAGGACACATTCCAATGTAGGAAGGCATCAAGGCACATCCGAATCCAAAGTCTCATGAGATGCCTTCATCTGATTGATTTTTGAAGGCAGCATAGATGTATCCTTCGCTGCCTTTGATATCCCACAATCCTGTGCGTTCCATTCCGTGACGGTTGAGCTAAAAAATAAAGATGGCATCTGAAAGTTATGTATGGTGGTTAGTTTGTGTGTAAATGTATATTTCTGATTAACTTTTTGCACTTTTGATGTTATTTCTAGCGAGAAATTAGTATTATAGTAATTAAATATTCGTTTAGTTATCACCAAAACTCGTTCTATTTTGCCTCTGTCATCCAGCAGCACAACAACCAAATTTGTCTTTAAAAAGGATTAATCTATAAACATAATCTATGCTGTAGCCTATTACACTATAAATGTATACATTATATATATATTATGTTGTTCCTGAATAGCACTGTTAGACCCTGAAAAATGTGAAGCATTGTGTTCATTTGTGCTATTGCTTGTAATTAATTGATTAATGATTGTTTACTTGTCTTTATGTAACATTATTTATTAACATGCAAAGTTAAAACAATACGCTTTTTCTTTTCCCAAACCCTCAGTTTTGGTCCCTGCACCTGTCAGACCAGCACACTTTATAACATCAAAGCAGTTCACTCAAAAGTGAAAGTTCTGCTATTAAATTTGCCATGAAACAAAATGATTTTTTTTGTGAAATCGTCATGCAACTGTACAAGATCTCCTCAGTTCATAGCAAGACAAAACAAGCAGTGTGAAAACACCATAAAGACCCATTTACTGTAGAGCAGGGGTCTCCAAACTCAGAAGTCCTGCAGTTTAGCTCCAACTTGCCTGCTAGACCCCTGCTGTAGTTAATGCAGTCGCCTCTCAGTTGATGAAATTAAAAAAATGCAAATGGTAATAAATCTGTATTTCATTTGATGCCAGCTAGCACTTTAAAACTGTAATAAACATGATTTATTTCATTCACGTATATGATCATGGTTTCTCCAGCCCATGCACCGCACTTCTCTGTCACTCGTCTGTCAATAGTTTTATTGTTGTTGCATGAATGGTTGATGATGAAATTATCAAAGTGGAAACAGAAGCTCTGCGGCAGTTCAGAGACATGAAAGAAAAGAAGTGAGATCTGAGAAATGAAGCTCAGTATAAAGTTACTGAATTAAACTGAAACGATGAACTGATTTTAACTGAATTATGACTGTTTGAATCTTTATTTTCCTGTTTATCGCTGTAAAGCTGCTTTGAAACAATCTGTATTGTATGAATCACTATATAAATAAAAGACTTGACTTGATTCAAACAAACGTCTGACCATCATCACTTTGACTCAAATGGCACAGCACAGCAGTGATCATCTTAATAATGACTTTAATGCATGGCAAGTTCATTTTTACAATTATTCTAATTTATTATCTTATTTATTATTCATTTAAATATACTTTGTGTTCAGTGTTTTAATTTTTATTTCCAAAGTACTTTTTCTATGTATTTTTTTTATATATGGTATGCCTATATTTTCAGTAAATATAGAGTAAAGTTTTTTTTTTTTTTATTGTCATGATGAAATTTTCAATTATATTTGCATTACATCAGCTGTCAGTCACCTTGCAGTACAGATATTAATCAGCATATGCTGAAAAACTGATATCAGTAAATACATAATAATAATTTAAATGATATGAAATTAAGCAGTCATTATTTCTGTTTTAAAATCAGTCAGTGGTTCATCTGCCATGTTGCCATTCAACACACTCTATGATACTTTTTGTGGTCTCAACTGACTGCTATTGACAGAATAAGTGATATTCATGTCTCAGAATGCTCGTCACGTGACAACCGTTTGCTTTCATCAGCTGTAGGATCATTTTGTTCCCAGAACAGTTATTATTTCTCAGTCAGTTACTCCTGTATCTCAAACAGTAGACAATGGCGCTAGCAAAATGTTATGGGGTTGATTCCCATGGAGTGCATGAACTGATCAAATATAAACCATGAATGCAAATGTAAAAAGCTCAAAAACATGAAGTATCTATAGATTTCCTGTAGAATAAGATTATGAAACGTGTCTTACACTCTTAAAAATAAAGGTGCTTCACGATGCCACAGAAGAACCTTTTTATCTAAATGGTTCCATAAAGAACCTTTAACATCTGAAGAACCTTTCTGCTTCACAAAAGGTTATTTGTGGCGAAAGAAGGTTCTTCAGATTATAAAAAGGTAAGAAAGAGATGGTTCTTTAAAGAAACTTTGACTGAATGATTCTTTGTGGAACCAAAGATGGTTCTTCTATTGCATCGCTGTGAAGAAGCTTTAGAAGCACTTTTATTTTTAAGAGTATACTCAAGTAAATAATGCATACATGCAGATCAGCTCTTACCCACTTAACTAGTTTAACAAGGATAATTTATCCATAAACAGAGAATCTAGATATTCATCTTTAGAGACTATCACAAGTCTTTATTCATTTCAATGTTCTTTAAAAAATAAAAAAATAAAATAACACACTCTACAAAACCACTCCCTTCACACTATTAGAAAATTGTTTGTGCAAAATATTAAGAAATCATTTCCAAACTTCATCTATATAAACTGAAATGTATAAACTGACGTTCATTCATATAAACATTCATTAAAAGTCTGAAAAAAAGAGTAAAACCAAACACCGTTTGAGTTTCGCTGTGTTTCCTCTTTAAGTTCACAGAGGCTTCAGTTCATTAAAGTCACATGTACAAATATATACACTGATCAAACAGATCAATAATCTACTGTTATTTCACAGAAATCAATATAAAACAGAAACAGGGTTTTAAACCAACAGCCAGAGTTCTATATTCAGTAGTTTGAGATATAACCGATAGTAGAGTATGGAGTTTAGTGGAGTTCAAATAAAACTTGTGTTTCATGAGCACCACATGAGAACTCTGCAGAGTCAATGCTGTTATATCACATCTTCAGGAGGAGTGCTGTTGTCCTCATCATATTTGATGCACAGAAACATCCTTTTCTGGAATCCACAAGGTCTGGTGAAGTTTGGTTTGGTTTTGCAAATGATTGTCATGATGATGATGATGATGAGGATGATGCTGAAACAGCCCACAACTGCAGCGATGGCAGTATCCTTGGATGCAGTACCCTTGGATGCAGTACCCTTGGATGCAGTATCCTTGGATGCAGTATCCTTGGATGCAGTACCCTTGGATGCAGTACCCTTAGATGCAGGATCCTCTCCTTTTAATGAATCTAGAAAAAGGATATTTAAACGGTTTAAATTATTGTTTAAATCATAAACATTATTTCAGCCCATAAGACTGCAGGCAGTCAGATTCTTCACACAGAACTTCACAAAACACTTCTGCTGCTGAGAATCTGATCAAACTGACACACACAGGCAAATCATATACATTTCTAAAAATCAGTCTGATTGAAATATCTTGAGAGATATGTTACTTTTTGGAAACCATAATCATGCACCAGTTAGACCTTAAACATGCAAATACATTTCAAACATTTATTGAATTATAAACAACAGTAATGGTACCTGCTATGTCCACAGTGAATTCTGCCCCTTTCATTCCACAGGTTGGTTGCACAAAGAATCTGAATTGTGCTGTCACTGCTGTAGTTGGAGTGTAGCTGCATGTGAAGCTGTTCCTCTGATCACAAGATTCTTTAGGAAGCTCTTTACAGATTTCTGACTTATTAAATCTCTCAGGGTATTGAAACCTATACATTATAATGCAGCAGTCAGTCTTCTGCAGTGAGACGTTGCATGTGAGAGTCACTTCTTTCCCCACAGAACCAGTCACATTCTCACAGCTTACACTGATATCTGAAAAATAACAATGTATATCATATAATACAGCAACTGAACAATAAAAAAGACAACACATGAAACTCTTGAACTTATGTGTGTAACACATTGTTTTATGTAAAAGAGCACATTAATGGGCATTAAGAAAATGTAATTATCTCTGAACATAATGGATTTCCCTTCATATTGTGTAAACTGTTCAAACAGTAAATCTGTATTTTGAATCAGACTAAGAGCCCAAAGCACTTACACTGGGTATTTTTTTAAGAGCTACATGTTTTGTACATCTATGAAACAGATTTGATTTTTTTTTCCCCATTATCTTAGATCTTTAGTATCTCTTCTAAATTCTCACACAAATTATATTAAGTTTATTCTCTCACCGTCATCAGCTTGACAGACAGCAGTAAAGGTCCAAACCAGAATGAACAGCACAGCATTTACAGCATTCATGGTTGTTCTGCAAAATAGAGAAAAAAAACCCTGAAATTTGCATCAGAATTTAAACTTAACTTAGGACAAAAAGGCAGTACTAGAGATCAGAGAGTAGATAGAGACATTAAAATATTTATGTGTCATACATTCTACAATGTATGACACATAAATATTTTTATATACTTAATAGTTTAATTTTGAAGCGTTGAAGGGTTTATAAGTGTAAAATACATGCAAAACCACAATATTTATTTAGAGCACACAATAAAACACATCCGTTCATGACAATGTATCCGCGACAGAAACTGAACATCATGAGATAAAAATCTCTCTGTTTCATTATTTTCACTGGCTGAACGAAAAACTAATATAATTCTGTAGGAAACACCGCAACACTGATCAGACAAAACCATTTAAAAAGTTTTCTATAGACGGCATTTTGAAATATCTGCTAAATGTGTAATAAATGTATTTGAATATTGTCCAGTAGGTCTGGTTATGAATTATTGCTCACCTGCGGTCTGTGTGTCCTCCTCACGATCTGAGTTTATTCCACTCTGACTCTCTGCTGCTCACACGAGCGAATAAATAGAGGCTGCTAAACTTTCACTTTCAACTTGACTCACAGTTCTTTATGTTGTTGTAACATTTCTGACCAGCAGTTGGTGCTGTTACTAACCTGCAAATTTCCCCTACATGCCATTGTGATGATGACAGCGGTCATCAATAGACTACATGAGGGCTGGACATCTTTAGTCCTGGAAGACCACTGTCCTGTAGAGTTCAGCTCAAAGCAAGGGTGTAGTTTTGGTTTCACATCGTGGGGTTGAGTGTGAACTGTTCTAGTCCCAGCATGCTCCCTCATAAACTTTATTTATTTGTTTGTTTGCTTGTTTATTTTTGTAAAATGGTCTTTTGTGCTATATCCATATTTGCAAAGTTGGCTGATAACATAACAGTAATAGCCTATTTATCAATAACTTGTTTACATGGGATATACGATGTATTTTATATTATTTAGGCTTATAGGCTATAGTTTGACAGAATGTTCTAATGCAACACTTCAAGTCAATCCAACTTAACATTTTCTTATATTAATATTGTTTATTTCTTACTCGTTAACAGTTAGGCTCTTAATGATTTTTCCATCACTCATCATTAGAACCCATTTTACGTAGCATTTGTTATAATAAGACTAGCCTATTAATCATTACCAGGCCAATAATGACTTTTTTATTTATCTATATAGCATTTGTTATAAAAATAAATAAATGAAATTAAAAAAAACATCAGCCTGCACATTTAGAAACAATAACATGCCACAGTTGTAGAAATCTAGAGAAAAATCTATTCCCCTAACAGATTATTTATCATAAATTCTACAACAATTTAGACTAAATTTACCAAAATAAATCAGCCTTCTATAAAACAAAATAAATAAGAATTACGATAAATTCTAGTAAAGGTGGTCATGATTAGTTTAAAAAGATTTTAATATACGTTAGTGCTGGTGCAAGATTATGTTTTCTCCTCGTTTCATCAGTCTTTTTAGTTTGTGCCTTTTTTAGATATGTTCAAATCTCTCCACTGTATTTTAAAGTGGCAATTTGTCATCAACAACAGCAATTGGTGCTGTTACTGACTTGCAGATTTCACCTTTATGCCATGATGATGACAGCTGCCATATAGGCCACATCACATCCAGTCTAATGAAGAAACTGACAGGGACCTCCACAGACATTGAGGTGGACATGTTTGATATTCTTGATGCTGCTGTTTGTTATGAACACAAAATATATTAAAATGGTCTAACAGTGCTCTTAAAATCACTCGAATGACCAATCGGATCAAAGAAGGCAGGGCTTTACTGTTCACAGACACCGAACATGAATTTCAGTGAAGCTTCAGTTTCAGCAGTAAAGAAGTGTGAGTCTGTGGTGCAATAATTCAGATTAATGCTTGCTTGTCACTAAAGTTAATCACATGTGTTTTAAACTCTCGCCAGTTCAAGAATTCAAGCAGAAGAAGACAACTATGACCCTGGAGCACAAAACCATTCATAAGTAGCACAGGTATATTTGTAGTTAATAGCCAAAAATACGTTTTATGGGTCAAAATTATCCATTTTTAATTTATGCCAAAAATCATTAGGATATTAAGTAACGATCGTGTTCCATGAAGATATTTTGTAAATTTCCTACTGTAAATATATCAAAACCTAATTTTTGATTAGTAATATGCATTGATAAGAACTTCATTTGGACAACTTTAAAGATGATTTTCTCTATATTTAGATTTTTTTGCACTCTCAGATTCCAGATTTTCAAATAGTTGTATCTCGGCCAACTATTGTCCTATCCTAACAAACATACATCAATGGAAAGCTTATTTATTCAGCTTTCAGATTATACATGATGTATAATCTCAATTTAAAAAGAGAAATTACCCTTATGACTGGTTTTGTGGTCCAGGGTCACATATTTGCATAATATCAGCTATCAGCCACCTTGCAGTAGGTCTACTTATTAATCGACACGGAAAAACTGACATCAGTAAATGCACAATAAACATTTACAATAAAATGACATTAAGTTGTACTGTTCTAAACAGTAGACAATGGCATTATTAACAGGTTATGGGTTTAATTCCCATGAAGTGCATGAACTGATCAAATATAAACCTTGAATGGAATGTAAGCTGCTTTGAATAAAAGCGCCTGCCAAATGCATAAATATAATTCATTTCTCAGATTTCAGAAAATTAATCTCAAGGTTGATTTAAACTGTATTTACACTAAAATCATTCTACCTACAAATCTCTTGTTAAAAAACATTCAAGTATCTAAATATTCCTGCAGAATAAGCGAATGTAACTTGTCTTACACAAATAAAGCATACATACAAGATCAGCTCTTTGTACTCTTCACCCACTTTACTAGTTTAACTGGTATAACTTACCCATAAACAGAGGATCTAGATATTCATCTGTAGAGAGTAACACAAGTCTTTATACATTTCAATGTTCTTTAAAAAAATAATAAATAAAATAAAAAAGACCCTGTACAAAACCACAGCATTCACACTATTAGACAAACGCATGTGCAGAATATATATTTAAAAAATAATTTCCAAACTTAAGCTATTAAAATTAATTGTACCAAACTGTATACCAAACTTTCTTTATAGAGATTCCTTGATAATCCAAAAAAGCATTGTTTGAGCATGTTTCCTCTTTAAGTTCACAAAGGCTTGAGTCCTTTACAGTCACATGTACAAATATATACACTGTTCAAACAGATCAATAATCTACTGTTATTTCACAGAAATCAATATAACACAGAAACAGAGTTTTAAACCAACAACCAGTTTGAGATATAACAGATCATAGAGTATGTAGTTTAGTGGAGTTTAAATAAAGCTTTTATCTTTCATAAGCACCACATGAAAGGTCAAACAAAACTCGCTGATTCTGTACTGCTGATCACATTTTCTGGACAATCACTGTTGTCATCATTGTGTTTGATGCACAGAAACTGGAATCTAAAAGACTGCTTTTTGCAAATGATTGTCATTAAGATTATGATGAGGATGATGATGACGAATAAACCCACAACTGGCGCTATGACAGTATCCTTAGATCCAGCATTCTTAGACCCAGTATCCTCAAATCCAGTATCCTCAAATCCAGTATCCTCAGATTCAGTATCATCAAATCCAGTATCCTCAAATCCAGTATCATCAGGTTCATCTGCTTTTCTTAATAATGGGTCTGGAAGATGAATTTAAACTGTTTAAATATTTTTTTATCATAAACTCAACTTCAGCCTATCATCCTGCAGACAGTCCGATTCTCCACACAGACCTTCACAAAACACTTCTGCTGCTGAGAATCTGATCTGATTTCACAGACAAATCGACATAGAATCACTCTGATTGAAATATCTACAGATGCGTTACTATTTAAAAACCATGATCATACAACAGTTAGACCTTAAACATGACAATAAATTGCAAAAATGTATTGAATTGTAAGCAATAGTATTATATACAGTACCTGCAATGTTCACAGAAAATTCCGGATTGTATACTCCACACGGTGTTTGCATAAAGAATTTGAATTTTTCTTTCATTTCTGTAGTTGGAGTGAAGCGGCATGTGAAGTTTGGAAGCTCTTGATTACAGGTTATTGAGTCTTTATAGCTCTCAGGGTTTTGTAACTTATACGTTTTAATGGAGCATTCAGCACAATGCTGAGGGACACTACAGGTGAAAGTTACTTCTTTTGCCACAGTTCCAGTCACATCATCACAGCTTACACTGCAGCCATCTGAAAAATGACAATATCATATAATAATGCAACTGAACGATAATAAAGATCTATTTTTGAAATCTCATGAAACTCTGATTTTAACATATCCAGACTTCTTGTGTCTGTGCCCATATTTGACTAAATCTACACTGCATTATGTGTTTGTACATTATATTATCAATAGGATTTGATCTCTATGAGCCACATATTTCATTATTGATTATGAATTGTAGCTTCTACTGTATATATACAATATATTTTCTAAAAGCAGAATAATAGGCTACAGCAGTCTCTGCATACGATCTCATCCTGACTGTTTCTTTTAATCATGTTTGCATTCAATCAGAAAACACAAGATCCTGTAGGCATGATTGAAAATGTGATTTTGTTCTTATCTGTATAAACACATTGCTTTAGAATAGAGAGTGTATAAACATGAAAATTAGCAGGAAAAGTTGTATTGTTCCATGATCTTAATGGATTTCCCTTTCTATTGTGTAATGCACACCACAAGATAATCAGGCTGATTTTGGGCTGATTTCTCCCCTTCCGACAATCCTAGGTAATGTATTATCTTGGTGCTTCTAAAGATGATCTTATCAGATTTTACTGTGATGACTGAATCTGCTCACAAGAACGTCGGAGGCGCTCCGATCGCGAATCATAAATATTCAACAATAATATTTACGAATATTTACGATCAGAAATCCTGATGTGTGGGGGGAACCCTGAGGACAAACGTGCGTATCTGGAGATTATCCCATGAAAGGAAACAATATCCAAAAAAAGAAAGCGAGCTGACAGAGACAGAAGCATAACAAACACCGTCATGGCGAAGCACAAAATCATTTGGACAGCAGAGATGATGGATCAGCTTGTCAATTTGTGGTAACAGCAGGAGTGTTTATACAACATGTCCTGTAAAACATATTTATTCTCAAGTCTCGAGAGGTTTTGCGAGGTTTCCCGTGTTCACAGTCGGGACTCTTGGTTGAAAATTTGTTGGTGTGTGGTGAGCTGTCTTTGTCAAATCACGGCACACCACACACTATAGGAGCAAAACGGTTAAATCTTGGATTTTTTGTCCTCATGTTTATGGTCTCTCACATTTTGAAGATCTTATAAGATTTTAAAAATCTTTTAGTGTGGACCCAGCATAAACTGTTCAGTGTAATTATTTTTTTAATCATGCTCTTTTTTAACGAGCCTCTTGTGTTGTTTATATGGATCATTTTTTCAACATCTTAGATTTAGTCTTCAAAGTTTTAACCCAAACTTTCTAGGGGAAGTTTATTCTCTTACCATCATCGGCTTGACAGACAGCAGAAAAGGTCCAAAGCAGAATGAACACTAGCACGGCATTTAAAGCATTCATGGTAGTGATTCTGCAATAGAAATGACAGAAATTTACATCAGAAGTGAAATTTAAGACTAAACTTAAGACTAACACTGAAGTACTAGATTAGATTAGACACATTAAATATGAATTACTGAAAGCTCAACAGAAGTGTCAACATTTATCAGCACAAATTTGCTTGGATTAAATCAGTTCCATTAGAAATTACCCCCCAATCCCCCCCCCCCCCAAAGAAAAAAGCCATATGGACTACTTTTATGGTGCTTTGAAGTTGTTTAAACCGACCAAAGGGTGATTAATTGATGACAGAAGTTTTTGTGGGGTTTCTGATCATGAACTGTTCCTTCAAGAAACACCAAAATCTTCTTTTACAGCTTTAGATGACTTCTAATACAGGATATGATCAGCATGTCACACAACAATACACTATTCTTTAATTTGGAGGTGTTGAAGTGACTCATGAGTGCAAAATACAACTGCAAAACCACAGGATTTAGGCCTACTACAGTAAAGCACTAAGAGCGCACAATGAAACACATCCGTTCATAAAATATAAAATAGGCTATATTGGCTGAATCGGCACAACAGAAAGTGAATGTGATTAAATAAAAAATAAAAATTCTATTGCATTATTTTCACTGGCAGAACGAAAAAATGAATATGATTCTGAAACACTACTGATCAGACAAAATCATTAAAAAATATGTATGTTCATGCAGTATAAAATATCTGCAAAATATGCAAATCACTTACGAAAACAGCAAGGATGTAGACCGAATCATGATTTTCCATGGATTAGTAAATATAAAGTGAAATATTTCCTGTTCAGAGAGAGTTATTGCTCACCTGTGCTCTGTTTGTCTTCTGAGTTCATTTCACTCTCACATGAGCGTATAAATAGAGGCTACTGAACTACAAATATACGTCAAATATATAGACCTAGCTACTGAAGATACTGACAGCGCAGTAACCTCCAAAGACTATGAAGTGGACATATTTAATATTCTTGATGCTGCTCTTCTTGTTGTTATGAAGAAAAAATAAATAAAATAACTAAAAATAAAAATAAAACTTTTTAAAAAGTTTTAAGAGTTAGGAGAGGTGTAAAAGATGAGCAGCTTCACAGAGAGCGAACATTACCCCCCCCCACCCCCCAACACACGCTTTCTGTAAATTTCCTCCATTAGTTGTTTTAAAGTCTTGCCAATTTAAATATTTAGTCGATTTTTAGTCAGACAGCCATAGATCACTTTTGCATATTAGCGAACGGACAAGTACACAAAATGAAATAAACTCAAAGTCAAAATGCCCGTTTTGTAGAGCATTGTAGAGTCTTAACGGAGTTAAAATAAAAAGTTTTGAATTATCATAAACTGTTGGGAGTGAACCTGTTTGTCGGATCCGTGCATGTAGTCTTAAAGTGACAGCAGCTTTTAATATACCTGCTACTGTCTGTGTCAATCTGTGTTAATGTTAAAGAACAAAGAAAAAATCAGTCTGTTAAAATCTTCTCTTGACTGAAAAACTTCTATATGTTTAATAAGGATTAGGCCTAATCTGTAAATATAATTAATGGCTATTAATCTATAAATGTATAGCCTACATTATAGTATTTTGTTCCTGAATAGTACTGTTAGACCCTGACTGTTAAACCTAAAGCACTGATCGTTTCATTTATATTTTGTGCTATTGCTAGTAATTTGTTCATTTATTTCTGATTGTATACCTGTCTTTTTTTTAAACTGCGAGGTTACATGAGTCAAAAACAATGAAAACAGTGCATTTTATTTTTTACTCAGGCCATATGTTAATAATAATCATTTCCTGAAAATGATGTTCTTTGTGTTGTTTTAATTTTGATAATAATGGAATGTTGTAACTGATATAAAAATGGACTATGACCCAACTCTCAGTTTTGGTCCCCGCACCTGTCAGACCAGAGTAGCACCTCTGCTGCGAGGTAACATGTAAGTAACTAAACCAGTGCTTGACTTGAAAAAATGATAACATCAAAGTAGTTCACTCAAAAATAAACATTCTGCTATAAGTTTGTATGCAACAAAGGGATGTTTTGAGAAATATTCATGCAACTATAGTTCATAGTAAATCAAAACAAGCAGCATGAAAGCACCATTTACTAAACATACTATAGATCATTCAGTCGCCTTCTCAGTTGCTTAAAACATTCAAATAGCAGCAAATCTGTATTTCATTTAGTGTCAGCTGGCAATATTATTCATAAATATAGTTCATTTCAGTCACGTATATTATCATGGTTTCTCCAGCACCTATCTGTCACTAGTCTGTCATTAGTTTTATTGTTGCTGCATGAATGGACTATGATGAAATTCTGAAATATACGAGGAAACAGATGTTGGAAGTTCAGAGAAATGAAAGAAATGAAGCTGGATCTGAAAGGCTAGAAATGAAGCTCATTACAAAGTTACTGAATCAAACTGAATCAACAATGAACTGCTTTTATCTGAATAATCTTTTTAGAGCTGCTTTATAACTGATTATCATCATTAAATCATTATTTTTCTGTTTATCACTATAAAGCTGCTTTGAAATGATCTGTACTGTAAAAAGTGCTACTTGACTTGATTCAAACAATCATCTGACCATCATCACTTTGACTCAAATGGCACAGCAATGATTGTATGGTGACCTTAACGATGACTTTATGGTAAGTTTATTATTACAATTATTCTAATTTATTATTTATATTTAGTTTGTGTTTATTATTTGGATTTTTTTTTGTATGTAATATTTATATATATATGGTAGGCCTGTTTTCAGTAAACATGGAGTAAAATAGATTTTTATGTTTGCATTTTGTCTTTATATACTGTTTGTCATTATGAAATGGTATCATTTATATTTGCATAATATCAGCCACCCTATCAGCAAACACAAACAAAAACTCATATTGATCAGTAAATCCACAATAAACATTTACAATAAAATACAATTAAGTTATTATTATTTTTTCTATAATTTTTATTATTATTATTTCTGTTGTGAAATCAGTCATCTGCTATGTTTACACCTGTTGCCATTCAACACTTGATGGTGCTTTTTTTGTGGACTCAACTGAATGCTGTTGATGAAATGAGTGACTTTCTTGACTATGAATGTTTGTTAAAATGGGATTATTTTAACTAGACTTTAACTAGATTAATACTGGACTTAATTGTCTGTATTCATTATCTTATAGTTATACACACAACCCTCTTCCAAAGGGTCAAGGTGTTTTTGTATATCTTCCGTTAACCTGAACACATTTTCTTCTTTGTACGCCACATTTTTTTAGTAAAGCTGCTTTTGAACAACATGCTTTGTTAAAAGTGCTATATATAGAAAACTGAATTCACTTGATAAACACAATCCGCCCATGAGAGAACCTGACATTGTGAAATCTCTCCCTCATTAAAGGTAAACAGGTTTTTAATGGATTGCATCACCTCTAAATGCACTCTGAGTCGTTAAAACATGTGAATGCAGTTTGTAAAAACTTTCCATCATATACAAGCCTCCACCGTTGAGTCTCGAGTGAGGTTTGTAATCATTGTTTTGTAATGCAGTAGCAGAAGTACCACTGTGTCTTGTCAACATTTTTCCATTCCTTCACCGCAGTGGCCTCCAACTCTCTGCGTCACATGACAGAGAAACAGTCCAAATATAAAAGCTTGGTTGATCCTAAAATAATCAGAGTCACTGTGATTTGTTCTAGTTTGAGGCAAACGGGCAAATGACTTTTCCTTTAACTTGCTTAAACTCCCCAAAAGATGTAAAAACAAAAACAAACAAACAAAAAAACGGGTGCAGTTTGCAGTAAATCTCATGCATATATTATAGACAGTCTTGTACATCACTGTCTGATATCAGCGTCAGCTACTGAAAAACATGTCAAAATCAAACACATTTTGAGCTGTTATGACAATTTAATTTCCCTTTGGGGATTAATAAAGTTTATCTAAGCTAATCTAAAAGTAGAATCAAATTCCCAGAAATGTGTAGAAAAATCATGACCTGAATATACATATATTAACATTGTAGTGATTTTTCATCAGTGACCGAAGAGAACCTGCTTATTAATGTGAGATCTTTTCCTCATCAAAGGTAAACAAGTTTTTAATGTATTGCATCACCTCTACAGGCACATGAGCCGTTAAACCATGTGTCAAAACATGAATGCAGTTTTTATCAAATTTTCCGTCATGACGTGCATCATTACAAACAATACAAGTCTCCACCGTTGAGCCTCGAGCTGGTGTTTCCATGTTGCTGTAGGGTGCTCTCACTGTAACAATCATGCATTTAAAATGATTTGACATTGTTTTGTCATTCAGTAGATGAGTTAATTAATATGTCTGTCTCTCGCCCACCTTTTTCCATTTGTTTATCTCCACTGGGCTCAAAGTCTCCGTGTCACGTGGCAGGGAATCAGTCCAAGTCAGTCCTCGGTTGGTTGATAAATCATAATATCATCATAGTTTGAAGGATCATCAAATGTAAACTGTGTTGCTTCAAGAGAGCAACCATACATTTGTGTTCTGTTTTATTTACTTTCTTTTATATTCATTTATTCTTCATTCAGTTATTTATGATCATTTAGTCCATTTAATCATTTAGTTTTTCCATTGAATCATATAGTAATATATAATAAACAATTTCTATACTTATTTCACTGATTTATTCATTGACTAGTCATTTATTATTAGTTTTATTTTATTTTTTTTATTGTTGTTTAATCTTATGATTGTGTGTTTCAAGGGCTGTTTGTCTTCATGAATAAGAGATACTAGGGAATGTTTATGGAAATTCAATGTTTATGGGATGTTGTTGTGAAGTAATTTGGTATAACACTTTGTTGGATTTGTGCTAGTCAAAGTCTGAGCACTGAAACAATAAAATCTGCTCCTTTTTATCAACACTTCATCTCCTGCTACTGCCCTTCACGGCTTTAAACATTGAGCAAAATATGGACAAACCCAGCGATTGGGGTGTTTTGACCCAGCGGTTTGATTACCTCCCAGAAGGTTGAGTTAAACATTATACCCAACGGTTGGTGGAAAACAACCCAATCGCTGGGTTTGTCCATATTTTACTCAACGCTGCGTTGTACATAAACCAGCATTTTTTAGAGTGTAGACTAGAGTTTTGGATATCTTGGGTAGAGACAAGACTTGCCGTTAACAGGTTTTGGGTATTAGACAATTTTGCTGACTAGCTGTTCAGTTACCAGACCAAACAGATGTTTTCTGACATGATCTGGTGTCCGCTGGATCTTAATTATTTGGTGTGGAGGCATGATCTAACAAGTATGATAATCATCACTCAGTTTGAGTTAAATCTGTGTATTGCATGAAATATACCCTGGAAATGACCTACAAAAGCTGACCGTTTTTAAAAAAGTGGTTTAATATAGGCTAATGCATGTGGAATCATGGGAAGCATAATTGTCCAATATTAGGCTAAATCTTTCTTCTTCCAAATTTAAACTTCATATGAAGTGAATTTCACTACTGTTTTATCACCTACTAAAACACCATCAGTAACTTCACATGGGACGTTTGGTGTGTTTTATCATAGAAGAAAAAGAGATCTTCATACAACTGAACCACATACAAAAGACCAAGACTAAAGTGAAAGAATAAACAAACTTCAAAGAAAAAAAGGGAACAAAACAATGTAAGTTTATAACAATATTGGTCTTCATTTAGAATAATAAAGCAGCAATCCTCCACCAAGAGCCATCAAACGGCACTCGAGCAACAACAAAATGATGCATGCATATATATATATATATATATATATATATATATATATATATATATATATATATATACACCATAGAACAAGATGCAAATGAGAAGTTTATGTACATTAAGGTGCTTTTTAAAAATGAAGTTTCATATGATCTATATATGATAATGATCCATCTTGTTTGTTGTGAACTCAAATGACTGCTAAACTGGATTTGAATACAAAGTACATGAGCTGTGGGATCATTTTACTTTCTTTTTCTCTGTTTCTCGGAACAGTAATTCAGAAAATGAATCTCAAGATCTAGGAGTCTCTTTCAACTAAATAAGGCACAGCTACTTTTAACCCAGATTCCTGGTCTGCCCGACTCATCATGTGATGATAAAGAAACATGTGCCAGGTATTCATCTTTAGAGAGTAGCCTATCAGAAGTGTTTATTGAGTTGCTAACTTGTTAAACCAATTAAACAGGCTCTACAAAACATTACTGTTCACACTATTAGAAAACTGCATGTGCAGAATATTAACAATAAATAGCTAAAATGATCGAACAGATCTATAATATACCATTATTTCACAGAAATCAATATAAAACAGAAAGTGTTTTGAAATCTGCAACCAGATATATATAGTTCAGCAGTGAAGTCTAACAGACAGACTCTGGAGTTCAAATAAAGCTGGTGTCTTTCATGAGCACGATGTGAAAAAATTAAATAAAAATTGTTAGGTACTGCTGAGTCAGTGCTACTATATCACATTTTCTGGATGATTGCTGTTGTCTTCATGTCTGAAAACCAGACATGTCCTTCTCTGTTTGGGGTGTTTTTGTGTCATTCTGTAAATGATTGGGATTATGATGATGATGAGACAGCTTATACCAGCAGCGATGACGGCGATCTTAAATCCACGACCTTCTGCTTTCTTCTGATCAGATGTTTCTGATACGTCCCAGGCAGGTTCTTCTGAAAGATGAGTTTTAAATGTTTTCTGACAATCAGAGAATCTGTTGATGATTTCTTGAATCAATTTAGAAACCATAATCAAACATCAGTTTCCTTTTTAAGACTTTAAACACTAAAATCACATGATTTAAAATTATAAATGTGCTGACGAGATTAAAAGCTGTTTTCTGTGTTGCTCCAGTAACCTGGAGCTCAATAATCAATAACTATAATAGAATAATACCGGTCTTTCCAGGAGAGATGACTTCAGCGAGGATTTCAGGTTTGATGGTCTCTGCTAAAAGATTTTAAACCACTGTTAGTAGACTGAAAATAAATGTACATCTGCAAACATTTATGAAATTATAAACAACAGTGTTATATACTGTACCTGTTATGTCTACAGTGAATAATGTTCTTTTCGCTCCACGCTTTGTTTGCACAAAGAATCTGAATTGTTCTGTCATTGATGTAATTGGAGTGTAGCGGCATGTGAAGCTGTTTCTCTCTTCACAAGAGTTCCCAGTAAACTCTTCTTTACAGATTGTTGAGTCTTTATAGCTCTCAGGGTATTGAAACTTATACATTACAATGCAGCATTCAGCACACTGCTTAGAGATGGTGCAGGTGAAAGCTGCTTCTTTCCCCACAGATCCAGTCACATTCTGACAAGCTGCACTGCAGAAATCTGAAGAATAACAGCAATACAGTTTAAGAATAATACAAATTCTGTATTTTTAACAAGAAATAATTCAGACTCACTTCCACACAATACTGTTTTTTATTTCATTTATTTATTTTATATAACAAATGTGTTTATTTTTTTCTCTCATTATCTTAGATTTAGTCCCTCGTCATTCTCACACACACTCTCCATGGTAAAGTTTATTCTCTTACCATCATCAGCTTGACAAACAGTGGTGAAGGTCCAAACCACAATGAACAACTGCACAGCATTTATGGCATTCATTGTTTTGATTCTGCAATAGGAAGAATTACAGATACCTCAGAAATCAAACTTAAGCATGATTAATAAGGAAGTAGCCTACTAGAGATTACAATGCAGATACAGACTTTTAAGAGGACGAAGTAACTTTCAGAAAACGTTCAGTGTTTTACTTGGACTGAATCCAAAAACAAAAATTCTGTCATCATTTTAACATATAGGCTAATGTACAAGCCATATGGACTACTGTAGTGGTTTACATTTAAATGACATGAGGGTGATTAAGCAATGATTTTTTTAAATAAACTATTAGCCTACTTTATGCTTTAAGAAACACCAACATATTCTAATGCATCTTTAGATTACTTATATAATATTTGATTTAATAGGCTACATAATATGATAATTACAGTTAAAACTTTTCTTGACTTCAAGCCTGAGAATATACGTCAATATGTGTCTCATAATTTCGCATGGTTTCACACACAACATAATAACTCATGCTTTGAAGGGACTAATGGGTGCAATCATACAGCCACAAAACCACAAATAATCTTACAGTAAATCACTGAGAGCACACAATGTAACACTGTTTATCAGCTGAATCTAAAGCACTGCGACACAAATCAAACGACACGAAGCACAATCTTTACTGACTGAACCCAAAACTAGTCATTCTGTAGGAAACACTGCAACATGTATTAGTCAAAATGAGCACAAACACGATTTTTATAGCCTATTCATATTCTTTTTTAAACATCTGCACAATGCGTAAACACCATGCACGTATTGATGGTTTCCCAGCAGCGCGTTATGAATTAGTAAAAAATAAAAAAGGAATTATTTCGTGTTCAGAGAGAGTTATTGCTCACCTGCGATCTGTGTGTCTTCACCGTCTGAGTTCATTCCACTCTGACTCTCTCTGCTCACAAGAACGTATAAATAAAGCTACTAAACTTTCACTTTATCACAAGTACTCCAGAGTGCACCCTGGACGATGGGGCGGGGCGACACATTAAGGCGGGGCGACAGGTGTTGCTCCGCCCACCCCCAATTTCATTGGTTTATGATACAGCAGAGCTTATTGGTGTAGACGACTGCGCATGAGCATTCTTTTATATACGTTTTTATGAATGATCTACGCTGTTTGGCTGTACTACAGAAATATTAAGTGCTTAACAACAGCGATTTTAGTTAGAATCAATTAGCAAATGTGTTTTTTTTTTAACTTATGACGAATTAGTTAGATTAAGTTCCTATCAAACGCTTGGTGAGGGGTGACAGCATCTCCGAGTCCTTCAGTACTTCGGGCAGAACAGAGCTGTGTAATATGAGCGGCTCAAGAATTAAGTCTGGGGAACAAATTCTTAATTCGTGGCCATGATATAGTCTTACCTATGCTATAAACAGTGTTGGGAAGGTTATTTTGGAAATGTAATAGGTTACAGATTACAAGTTACCCTACTTAAAATGTAATAAGTAGTGTAACTTTTCCATTACTTTATTAAAGTAATGTAACTAATTACATTTGATTACTTTTTGATTACTTTTCTAAATTTCTAATGTTTTCAACTGTTAATCATTTTCAAACATGTAAAGCAGGCAGTGTTAACCTTACAGTAGTACTGAACACTGATTGCTGTCAGACTTTCGAAATCTTTCATCACTTGAATTAAGATTCTAATATTTTAATTTTAAAAGAAGACATTGGATGAAAAATATCTTCATTTGCATATAAAGATGTCTTAGCAGTTTGTGGACACAACCACCCAACAATGACAGAAATTCACTCCTTTTTTTAATCCCCCAAAAACCTAAACAGTCTCAATTATCAAGCCATTTTCACTTCACTTTCACTAAATTCGTTTATGTCTGGCCGTGCAAATCATTTTACTCCAGACTGTTTTCTGAATGAGGGACAATTCAAGGCAGGTTTTGTTAAAAAGTTGAAACTCAAGGATGGATCACTTCCACAGAAGAGAGGGCCGGGGTGAGCAGAGCTCATTAGCATGTAAAGAGATATGCACCTAAACGAGTCACTGTGAACAGAGCTGTTTTTGACAAGGTAAAAAGGGTGTTGTTTTACACGACCACTGAGATCAATTCAAGAATACTCTAAAGAATCAGACCACCTTGTGGAAAATGGGCATCCGATGTCCCCTTTGAAGCACAGCCACCACAAAATCAGACTTACTTTAAAATCATGCTGAGGTTAAATACAGATTTAAAATCATAACAAGAAATAATTGAATAGCGATGATACTGTTTTTGAAATCAAATCTTTGCATAGCTATGACAGGAAACACTGGATCAAACAATATCTTAGAAAGAAAGAGTTAATCTTAAAAAAATAAAGCATATACATAAACCCATATAGGAAATATAAGAGTTAACGGATAAGCATGTTATAAACTTCTGAAACATTGGTGTCTCACATTTTAGAGCAGTCACTGCAATTTATGAAAGAAATCCATAAAATCTGTATATGGGAGTGTGTGTGAAAAAAATCAGATGTAACCCCCTTTGTAATCCTTAACATTTTCATAAGTAACTGTAATTTAATTACACATTTTTTCTCAGTAACTGTAACTGATTACAATTACTTTTATTTTGTAATTAAATTACTTAATTCCGTTACATGTAACTAGTTACTCCCCAACACTGGCTATAAATAGCCTCACCTATGAGAAATATTAATTATGTTTCTGTGTGATGAACTTAAATAGTGGTCCTCAACAGGTGGGTTGCACGTTAAATGAAGTCAGATATTGTTGCCCTTTTCACAGAAGCAGATATACTTAAACATTGAGCAGTTTTAGCTGGGCGATGTTGATAAAAATGACCCACTGTTTGAGATTTAGCTGTTATGTATAATGTATATTTATATGTAGCCATATTCTTTATTTTAGGATCGGTGGATAAGCAAAAACTTACGATGATAATTCACTGTAGTTCAGTAAGACAGGACAAACCCGCAAATGGTTTTATTTTAAAGAACAACTGCGGTGACAAATAAGACAATAATACCAAATAGTCTATCAGCGTGAACTGAGGTTTTATGTGTGGATAATGGGAATAAAAACCTTGCTGAAACAATTTTTTTTATTAATTTTTTTTTTTTGCATATAGGCCTATTTTCACCTACAGCAAATATTATTATTAATGTGCTTTAGTGCGTATTTAAGCAATAAATGTTCATTTTCTCTGCAACATTTTTATTTATACTTTTATAGGCTATATAGATGCACAAATTCAATTACTGGTTTTGTGGCTCAGTCCTTTAAAAAGAACCAGGAATCACTGTATATTGATTTTAGATTTTTAGTAGGCCTAGTTATTATAGTCTTTAATAAATAAATAAAATATTAATCACAGAGAAGGGCTCTTTTACTCATTAAAAGTGCTCATGTACCTATTCCACAGATTTACAGCTCTGAGTGATTTAATATTCGATAGTTATTAAGCCCCGTTCACACCAAGCACGATAACGATAACGATAGCGATAAAGATATAGTTCTAAAAATCGTTCTCAGTATTAAAGAATAGCAGCGTCCACACCACAACTATAACGATAAAGGCACAGAGAAACGATATCGTTGGAATCACTTCCAGAACGATTTTCTTCCAGCTGATGAACGATAATAACACTGACAGCCAATCAGAATCCATCCTGCTATAATGTGCTCGAGAATTTAAAGCGGCAGACGCACGTGCGCTTAGAATAAACAGACGATATCGTTCGCAGGTGTGGACGCAAATATCGTTATAGTCATCTTTATTGTTATCGTGCTTGGTGTGAACGGGGCTTTATGCAGGTCTATATGGCTGCAATGATCGAGTGTTAATAACTGAATCTAAATTCATCTCGTACACAGATTAACACGCACATAATGAGGATGTGGATACAGAAATGGGATTTTTAATATCTGATGTCATGGGCACTCATTTACTATAGGAACCTTTAAAATTGTAAGAGAATCAATATAGGCTCAAATATTGTATTAAGATATAAACAAGGAAACACTGCTTGCCATGAAAACATTTTATTAACCTACAAGTTTGTGACGCATTGAGCAACGTAACATCTCTTTAAACAACAACAAAAACGGTTGTGCTTTAAAACGTAAAATCAGCCGCTTATGTTTGTGTTTGTCCATCTCTAAAATGCATCTAAATTATCATAATTTGCGTATAAAATCTCAATTTAGTGATGATCCGCGGCCTGCCGATCCTCAAGGAAATATGAATGAAGCGCTATTCAGCCTGAACAACCCGGAGGTGAAGTCATCAAGAGTTTATTTGTAAACGATTGCTGTGTCCCAATTCGCATACTATCCGTCCTAAATAGTATTCGAAAATAGAATTAGTATGTCCCAAATCATAGTATGTTTAAAATAGTATGCCAAAGATTCCCGGATGGTCTACTACTTCCGGTTAGAATTCGAAGTACAGATCGATGCACACTCTAACGGCTAATATTGCCCACAACCCATTGCGCGGTGGACGAGGATTCGATTAGAACTACAAACACACATAACAAGTGTTTAAAAACTACAAACATGGCGGATATGCGCGACCAACGGACAGGTAGAGAAAGGGATTTGAGTGATAAATAATCAATGTCTAACCTGATTAAAAAATATTTATTTAATGTTATCCACGTTATATTTCATCTGCAGCAACACTGTGAACTTTTATAATGATACGTTTGGTTGTTAACTTTGAAATGCATCATTATGCAAACACATGAGCAGAGTTCTCAGCATGAAAGACCCGCGATGTGCCTCTTTATTTCTCTCCAATACGGTAGGAAATCAAATTAAACGAAATGTGGATGATGTTAACTGTGATAAGATGATTGACAGGACAGTTTAAACAGTTACAGGATGCTCGTAACTAAGCAACAGAGCGTCCGTTAAAGAAGCAGTTATGATGAAGTAGTATGTCCCACAGCTTGCCTACTATTCTGCTACATAATCAAAAGTATGTACTTTTTCTTCACAAAAAGAATACGTACTTTTAGGGCATAGTATAAGTAGGCGAATTGGGACGCAGCAACCTGTATGAATGTCTTTGTTCTGCTGAACACAAAGGAAGGTATTCTGAAGAATGTGGGAAACAGAGCAGTTTTGGGGCACCATTGACTTCCATAGTATTTTTTTTCCTACTATGGAAGTCAATTGTGCCCCAAAACAGCCTGGTTACAAACTTTCTTCAAAATACCTTCCTTTGTGTTCAGCAGAGCAAAGAAATTCATACAGGTTTGGAACTACTTGAGGGAGAGTAAATGATGACAGAATTTTCATTTTTGGGTGAACTATCCCTTTAAAGGCTCTACCTCTCCATGTTATGTAGTTGCAGCATGACCTAAACCCAAAAGGTCAAGGCGGTGTTGTCGCTTCAGTTTACTGTTGCATACCTGAAAACATTAGGGAGATTTTTTTCTTTGTACGGCACTTTTTTTAGTAAAACACGTATTGTAAAAGTGTTACATAATTAAAACTAACATGGAAGAGCCCTTTTCCACCCACGAGAGAATCTGTCAATGCAAAATCTCTCTCATCAAATCTCTCCAGGTTTTTAATGGATTGCATCACCTCGTTAAACAGAGTGCATGTGTGTTAATTAATAAACAGAGGATTCAGATATTCATCTTTAAAGAGTGTCACAAGTCTTTATTTATTTCAATGTTCCTTTTTTTTTAAAAGTAAGACACTATAAAAAACCACACTGTTCACACTATTAGAAAAATGCATGTGCAGAATATTAAAAATAAAAAAATAAACATTTCCATATATAATCTACATTAACATTTACCAAATACAAAATTGACATTCATTACAGACATTTCTGAAAAACAAAAGCTCAGACTCTGAGTCAATGCTATTATATCACATCTTCTGGATGATTTCTGTC
This sequence comes from Aspiorhynchus laticeps, assembly GCA_023376895.1. Classification (NCBI taxonomy): domain Eukaryota; kingdom Metazoa; phylum Chordata; class Actinopteri; order Cypriniformes; family Cyprinidae; genus Aspiorhynchus; species Aspiorhynchus laticeps. Next base: position 98,597 of record JALXFT010004212.1, on the reverse strand, counting down.
CTCATGTCTGACAAGCAGAAAAATCCTGTTCTGGAATCCTGAAAGTTTGGTGGAGTTTGGTTTTGTTTTGTAGATGACTGTCATGATGATGATGATGAAACCACTCACAACCACAGTAATGACAGTGGATCCAAGACCCACTGCTGTTGGAGATATTACTGCTGGGTTTTCTGGGTTCATATGTCTTGAGTAACCTGAATAAATAATCAATAGTTATTTAAATGTATAATAACTTTCTTACCAGGAGTTTTACTGTCATTTTCCTGGTGATAGTTTTTAAACCACTGTTAGTACATTTGCAAAGATTTATTTATTTCCAAACAAAAATATTACAGTATATGCAGTACCTGTTGTGTCCACAGTGAACTCGGTTTTCTTCCATCCACAGGACGCTTGAACAAAAAAACTACATTTTTCTGTCATTGTCTTATTAGGAGTGAAGCTGCATGTGAAGCGTTTGTTGTGTTCACAATCACAGGGGTCATCGGGAAGCACATTTCTGCAGATTTCATTCAGAAGTCATTATATTTAAACGTATGATTTTCAATGCTGCAGTTATCTATCAGCAGTAAGACTCTGCAGTTGAACATTACTTCTTTCCCCACAGATCCAGTCACATCATCACAGCTTACACTGATATCTGAAAAATAAAATAACAAATGTTATAATAAATATAGAGTGACTCTTTCATTAGAGAACCTGTTCATAAATAAAAACACTGCATTATGTAGGAATTGTTCCCTAGCCATGGGAGAGTCAGATATTTTATTTTTTTATTATGAATGTTAACTTCAGTATTTATTTTCTAAAAGCAGAATAATACAGCAGAGACTGTAACTTTGTCCTCTTTCTTTTAATCATGTGCATCAGATATAATCAGTGCAGAAAACACAAGATCCTGTAGGCATGATTGAAAATGTGATTATGTACTTATCTGTATGAACACATTGTTTTAGAATAGAATAGAGGAAGTATAAACATAAAAATTAGAAGGAACAAATAGTATTGCTCCCTGACCTTAATGGATTTCCCTTCCTATGGTGTAAACTGTTCAAACAGTAAATAATAAGAGCCATAAGAGCCAAAAGAGTCACATGTTTGTATATCTATGAATCAGATTTGATCATTCTTTCATTATTTATATTTCACTATTTCAGATTTAGCTCCTCTTCAAAATTCTAATTTCATATAGGGGAAGTTTATTCTCTTACCATTATCAGCTCGACAGACAGCAAAGGTCCAAACCAGAATGATCAGTCGCATAGCATTTACAGCATTCATGGTTTTGATTCTGCAGAAAATAAAATGACAGAAATTTGCAACAGAAGTGAAACTTAACTTAGGACTAATGAAGAAGTCCTAGAGATAGAGAGTAGATAGCTGAAAAGCTCAGTAGAAATGTCAACAATTACTTAGCAAAATTTCAGTTTTTTGGGGTTTCATGAACTACTTGATGCTTCAAGAAACACCAGCATCTTCTAATGCATCTTTAGATGGCTTATATTTGATCTAATAAAGGATATGATGATTAGACAGTTTTTTTTCTTCAAGTCTGGAAATATGCTTACCTTCTTCAGTATGTCACACTAAAATATTTTAAGTGTGACAGGTTTTACACCACATAATCAACCATGCTTTAATTTGGAAGTGTTAAAGGGACTCATGAGTGCAAAATACAACCACAAAACCACAAGATTTCTTACAGGCCTAGAGTGTAGCAGATGTGCATTTAGAACAGTATTTTGTGATTCCACTTGGCATAACCATATATGGATTTCCAGATATCCAGTAAGGTCGAGTCTAGCACGCTAATATTTGATGTAAACGGTGGAATTATGTTGTCATTTGCGGTGCATAGCCAAGACTATTTAGACTGCTTTCAAATGGGCCCGTGCTAATTTGTGTTCACACTCTGTAGTCTGAAGACCGTAAAAAAGTTTTCTATATTTACAACGTAATTTGCAGCATGAGCATAGCCAATCACACTGCAACTGCAGTAGGCTAATTGACAGTTTGATTATAAACAAAGCGCTCATTGCTCGCTTTCTGTTGCCAATATAATCTATTCACAATTTGAATAAAAGTTTTTAAAAGTTTTAAAAGAGGACCGACAGCAGAGTTTCAGAAGAGACTGTTCACATGATGTAGGAAGGGCAATGTTACCAACTTAGCAATTTTGTTTCTTAATTTAGCAACTTTTCAGACACCCTAGCAACTTTTTCTTCCAAAAGAAACCTAGCAAAAAAAAAATGCTATTTATTTATTTTTTTATTTGGCAATAAAAAGGCACACATTTTCCATCTAAGTTACACAAAAAAGCAAACCAAATTAAGGTAGCTGCTATTTGCAATTTTTCAGTTTAATAATAATAATAATAATTGAATAATTCAATCATTGTTCATTTATAATACACCTACCTGCGATGAGTTAGTACACTGTAAGAAAAATATCTAGAAAAATGGAAAAGGTAGTAATTTTCCAGGACATATTGGTTATCCGTTATAAACCTGTAACCCAAAAACACAAAATACAATGCATAATTTAAAATGCAGGTAAAAAAAACCTGTGAAAAATCAATACAAAAAAATTACTTCATATTTGCATAGTAGATTGTGCTCTATTTTCTATTTTAAATTCATAAACATAAACAAACTATATCTTCTCTATTTACAGTTTGTAGTGTGGATCATTCATTGCAACATTTAATCTGATTCTCATGTTTAAGAATCTGTTATCTTGAAAAATTATTTATGCTACTACTGCCCACTGACTTGGTTTTAAACCTATATTATTATCCAATTTATGAGCCTTAAAACATCTTAAAATGCACACATGTAAGTCAGGAAAATCTAAATTTTCTCGGGGGAGCATGGAAATTTTCTCGAGTCCCCCCGCACCCCCCAACCAATACATTTTGGGACCTCGATATTCATAAAAACCAGTGTACGGCCATGTATGCCAGTGTTTATCTTTTTATGCTACTCCCTTAAGAAATATAATATACAGTAAACGTTCTTCTGTTGGTCTCATGTATTCAGTTCAGAACGCTGAAGCCCATATTTAAATGGCATTGTTGGAGATCCTTGATTTGAAGTTAGACCACCCCATTATTGCATGATTCAACTAAAGCACATTTGTCAGCTAAACATTATGGTTAGTTCACCCAAATGGGCAATGGGCAACAACATTTGGGCTAAGCCCCGAATGTTTATAATGTCTGGCTCAGCCCCTGCTTCACACTATACTTGTATAATTATGATTATAAGTCCCTCATGATTTCCACACGTTTTGATGATTTTTTAATCGGTTTTGCTAAACGATTGTAACCGTGTCTATAGCTGTCTCCGCGTCGTTGCTGCTGCGCGCTGCATTATTTGCTGTCCAAGTCCTCAAATGCCTGTTATGTGTTGCCCAGATTCAATAAATAAGGATGTGATGGTAAGTATTTCGGTGTATTGAGACTGTTTTCGACACAACACAACGCAGATAACAAGAGCACACAATGAAACACGCATTTATCCGGTTAATCCAGCGCCACGACAGAAATTAAACGCGATGAAAAAAAATTTTTTTACAGTTGCGCGTTATGGATTAGTAAATATAAATGCAATTATGTCAGAGAGAGTTATTGCTCACCTGCGGTCTGTATGTCTTCACCGTCTGAGTTTATTCCAATCTGACTCTCAAGAACGCATAAATAAAGGTTACTAAACTTTCAACATTACTCAACTATAGCGGGACACACAGCTGTTTGTGTTTTTATAATATTTCTGACCAGCAGTTGGTGCTGTTACTGACCAGCAAATTTCCCCTACATGCCACAGTAATGACCACAGCTGCCAAACGTCATTCCTACGTCTAGGCTACGTCAAATATAGTCAAGATACTGGCTCACGAACTGGAGCTGGTTATCAGAATCTGCTTGATTTAATATGTTCCCATGTTGCTTTAGGAGGGATTTCACTGTAATAAGCATGCATTTAATTTTTTGGGGAATGATTGTTTTGTCATATATGGCAGTAGAAGTGTTCATTTGTCTCTCGTACATCTTTTTCCTATTTATTTTGCTCCAATGGGCTCAAACCCTCTGTGTCACATGACAGGAAATCAGTCCAAGTGTACAAGCCTCAGTTGAATGATAAATAAACATAGAATGAGTATGATAATGATATTCACTGGCAGTATGATCCGTCTCTAGTCTGGGGCATCAGTGCATAAACTAAACACCCTGAAAATGACCTTAAGAAACCCATTTTAAAAAGCTGACTGTAATTCACACAATGTGAACATCAAGCATCACTAGTTGTCAAATGAATACTTGTGAATTTTATGTCATGCTAAAACCTTCTTTGGAAAATCTTCCAGAAAATAAATGGCAAATAAGTGAAACTTAACCAACTATGACTATAGAGATATTAGTAGTTCACCCAAAAACAACAGTTAAGCCACTAAAATCATTCTATGTCCAAATCTCTTCCATTTAAAAAAAAAAAAAAAAAAAGATTTCATGCAGAATAAGTTCATGTACTGTAACTTGTCTTACACAAATAATGCACACAAAGTTCAGCTCTCTGTACTTTTCACACACTTTACTAGTTTAACTGGTAAAACTTACCCGTCAGCATATGATGGATCCAGATATTCATCTTTAGAGAGTATCACAAGTCTTTATTTATTTCAGTGTTCTTTTTTAAAAAATAAGACACTGTATAAAACCACACAGTTCACACTATTAGAAAATTCCATGTGCAGAATTATAAAAGTAAAAAATAATTTCCATATATAAACTATATTAACATTTACCAAGTACAAACTTGACATTCTGTGTAGACATTCCCTGAAAGTCAGAGAAAAAAAGAAAAAAAAAAACAGTTTGGGTTTCACTATTTTGCCACTTAGTGTCTCTTAATGCCTCTAAATGTTCAGCCATATACTGATTAAACAAAGCATTATTTCACAGAAATCAATACAAAACAGGAAACGAGATTAAAAAAACATACAGCCAGAGTTATATATTCACGTTGAGATATAATTAAAGCTTGTGTCTTTCATGAGCACCAGGGAAAATCAAACAAAACTCATTAGTTGCGTACTGCTGAGTTACTGCTATTATACCACATTTTCCGGATGAGCGCTGTTGTCCTCATCATGTCTGAGGCCCAGAAACATCTTGTTCTGGGATCCAGAAAGTTTAGTGGAGTTTAGTTTTGTTTTGTAAATGATTGTCATTATGAAGATGATGGTGAAACCGCTCACAACCATAACAGTATTGGATCCAAGACCCGCTGCTGTCTCTGGTGGAGATGTTCTTGATGGGTTTTCTGGCTTCATATGTCTTAAGTAACCTGAAGAAATAATCAATATAGTTATATTAAATATATAATAACTTTCAGGAGTTTGATCATTTTCAGGTTTAATGACCTCTGTTAATAGTTTTAAACCACTGTTAGTAGATTGAACATACACGTACATTTGCAAAGATTTACTTCACTGTTAACAAGAATATTACAGTATATTCAGCACCTGTTATGTCCACAGTGAACTCAGTATTATTCCATCCACAGGTCGCCTGCACAAAGAAACTGAATTTTTCTGTCACAGCTGTAGGTGGAGTGTGGCATGTGAAGCTTTTCCTCCATTCACAGGGGTTTCTAGGAAGCTCTTGTGCACAGATTGTCAAATCATTATATTTAAATGTATTTTTTCTGATGCAGCAATCGTTTCTCTGCAGTGAGACGCTGCAGGTGAGAGTTACTTCTTCCCCCACAGATCCAGTCACATCATCACAGCTTACACTGATATCTGATCACATAATACACAACAATAAAAATCTGTTTAAAAGATTTTTGATATCTCTTGAAAATCTCACACACATTCTAGGTGAAGTTTATTCTCTCACCTTTATCAGCTTGACAGACAGCAGTAAAGGTCCAAACCAGAATGAACAGTTGCACAGCGTTTACAGCATTCATGGTTGTGATTCTACAGTAGAAAAAAAAGACATTTGCTTTAGAAATTTAACTTAACTTAGGACTAATAAGGAAGTGCTAGAGATCAGAGAGTAGATAGAGACATTAGGAAAATTTACTGAAAGCTCAGAACAAATGTCAACATTTATCAGCAAAAGTTTGATTGGATTAAATCAGTTCCATTAGGAATATTTTAGAGTAAAAAATACCCAAAGCCATATGGACAACTTGTATGGCTTTTAAAATAGTTTAAAATGACCAAAGGTATTTTATTTTTCATTTTTTTTTGGTTTTCTATTCGTAAATGTTTTTTTTTTTTTATGCATCAAGAAACACCAACATCTAATGCAGCTTTAGATGACTTACATTTCATCTACTACAGCATAACACAGTGCTCACAGTTTACTTCAAGTCTGAGAATATAAGTTTTCTATATCCCTTTAAATATCTGCAAAATGTGTAAATCACATAAAACACCATGCATGTGATGATGGTTTTCCAGTTGTGCATTGTGGATTAGTAAATATGAAGGGAATTATTTAGTGTTCAGAGACAGTTATTGCTCACCTCGGGGTCTGTTTGTCTTCACCATCTGAGTTCATTCTACTCTGACTCTCTCTGCTGCTCACACGAGCCTATAAATTCTAAACTACTAAACTTTCACTTTCAACATGGCTCAACCAGATGGATCTAGTCAGACAGGTGTTTACCAGCAGTCAGTGATGTTACCTGCAGATTTCCCCTTCATGCCATAATGATGATGACAGACCAAACGCCATTCCAATACATAAAAAAAATTAGTGAAGATTGGCTCACGTCCAGTTTGGTTAACAGAATCTGCTTATTAATCTGTTTAATATGTCAAGAACTTTTAATACCTGGACTTAATGGCTCTACCTCTCCGTGTTACAGTTATACACGACCTCCATCCAAAGGGTGAAGGTGGTGTGGCTTCAGTTTACTCTTGCATACTTGAACACAATAGGGAGATTTTCTTCTTTGTATGGCACATTTTTAGTAAAGCTGCTTTTGAACAACACGCATTGTGAGGAGTGACATATATTCATAAAACTGAATTAATTGATAAACACTTGAGAGAATCTGTCATTGCAAAATTTCTCCCTTATCAAGGTTTTTAATGGATTGCGTCACCTCTAAGGGCACATTGAGTCGTTGAACCCCGTGTCAATATACGTAGGTATTAATACGTAACATTTACAAGCACAAAACGTACATTTATGTACGTATTTATTGATGCTAAAACGTACAATTTAGACGTATTTCAACATTTAAAACGTACAAATCGATACGTATTTTTAGCTAAAAAACGTAAAAATATTTACGTATCTTTTATATCATTAAGATATTCATATCAATGCATTTTTATCATTTTATCAATAAGCGATTTAGACTTTTAGACCCCTTAACCTACCTCCAAACCTAAACCTACCCATTTTACAGCGAATATAAAACACAACTGACCGAAACATGCAGGAAAATAACAATTTTAGTAAGAATAATAGCATTAAAAATGTTTTTATAGTCGCTAATCCCACTCCAACATCTAAACCTAAACATAGCTATTTCTGTACAGTATAAGAAAAACATGACAGACAGATAAATGCAATTACAATCATTTATTTATTGCAAAAATTTCAAAAGCACTACCAAAAGAAACGTTAATCCAAATGACGATGCGTTGCAGCCGCAGTCCTCTCGGGCGGAATACAGCAGGTTTGTGTGAGGTGCAGAGCAGAATTTATGTTGTTAATCGCTGAAAATTAGGGATGGGCGGATCGATCCTAAAGTATCGATACTTTCGATACTGATGTTGTATCGAAAGGATCGATCCTCACATAAAAATATCGATTCTAAAGTGCATTTTTTTTAACCACTAATTTTATTTATTAAGAAACTCTGTGCATAAAACAATTGTGTTAGCGCTATTTCTCCTGCTCATCGGAACACACGCAAATGCTGAAAGACAGAAGTAATCAATCACAGACAGCGTTCGCTGCGGACGCGTGGCTCAGACACAGTGTTTGTTCAAATAGAGCTGCGTTTCCCAAAAGCATCAGAAGCATAAGAAACCATTGCCACATTATTACATTACATTACATATCATTATTACTATATATAAAATTAATTCTGAAAAGTGCATCATGATTTCTACACAAATATGAAGCAGCAATAATAATCAGAAATGTTTCCTGAGCAGCAAATAATATTAGATTTATTTCTGATGGATTATGTGACACTGAAGACTGGAATAATGATGCTGAAAATACAGCTTTGATCACAGATGCATTATCAGAGGCCTACATTAAAATAGAAAATTAATTTCACAATATTGTTGTTTTTACTGTATTTTTGTTCAAATAAGTGCAGCCTTGGTGAGCATGAGACTTATTTAAAAAATATTACAAAATCTTACTAACCCCAAACTTTTGTGTACATGTAGCCTAATATTTATTTTAAATAGGTAATTGTGTAAGTAAATTTAAACTATTGTTATAAGTTCTTCGGATATGTGTTATGTCTGTAATTGCTGTTAATAAATCTGTCAGAAAAAAAATATGCTAAAGTTTCACCTTTAGGAGTACAGCATTCTGGCAGCCTTTTAAAAAAAATGAACCATGGTTTTATTACAGTAACCACAGTTTACCACAGTATTTGTAGTAAAACTGTAACCACAAATTTACCATTATGGTGCTTATAATAATAATACATTTTAGTACTTACTGTATGTAACGCCATGTTTATTTTTCATGAGGTAGCCTCAAAGGTGCACCTTTGTAACTTGTCTATACCCTTAAATCATGCATACTTGTATGGTACTAATATGCTCCCTTTTATGGGGTATAGGTGCACCTTTGAGGTTACTGCCCCGGTAAAGGGCTAAAATACAATTTTAGTATTTCATTTCTGACAGTGTAAACAAAAAAAGGCCTGTGAAATGTTTTTAAAAAAAACATGGCTTTAAAATCTAATATTAAGTGAATATAATTGCTGATTATATTCTTATATATTATATATTTAATAATTTAAAAGATCATTTTAGTACAGGTATCGGTATTGGTATCGATATCGACGATACTGGGCTTGAAAATATCGGTATCGGATCGAAAATAAAATAAGAGGTATCGCCCATCCCTACTGAAAATATTATCCAGATTATTTTCCTGATCCTCTCGCTCTCAGTGAACTCTTCTCCTGAAGGCGCGCGCATCTTTCAAACACACACCTCACCAGAAACACAGCATGTCGCAATCTGAGACGAATGCAGGCGAGAGCCAATGAGCGTTCGATTATTCTGCCGTAAAACCTGTCGTTTGAAGCGGCAACATTTGAGTTCGTAATGAACGCGTCAGTCAGCGCGGGCTTTGTGTTTTACGGTCGCTGGACTCACTGCTCGGGATGGAGAGGAAGATCGCCGAATAAAGGCTTGGATTTGGGTCTGTTCCTCGCAGTCGTATGGATTCTGAAGATCTGGATTACAGCGCATGAATAAAATTGCTTCATTTCGTAATTATGTTGCGGTTTTGGTGTTTTTTATAGTTCTATTGTCAGTCACAGCATGTCGGAGAAAACGCTTTTTGTGGCCCATGGCAAACAAAGTAAACATTATATGACAAGTAAAGGTTAAACGATTGCAGAAATGTTATTTATTTTGAGGGTTTAACGTGAAGTCTTGTTTAACATTATGTAGGCCTATTCCTGGAAACGAGCTGTCAGAAATCACACAGAACAGAACGAAATGTTATCATTTCATATTAGGTAAACAACTGAAAACAAGGTAATTGATATGACAACTAAAAACAACTAATAATAAAATTAATGCCGCAATTTCAATATTCATAAGGATTCATTTTTAGATGTAGTAATACGTCAGTTTTCAACGTTTAAATGCAGAAAATACGTAAGTATTTATACGTTTAGATGTTGAAAATACGTCAGTATTGTACGCTTTAGTGCCTGTAAAAACGTAAGTAAATGTACGTTTTATAGAACCACATTTTACGTAAAATACATACGAATTATCATGAGATCACGTTGCAATATATGAATGCAGCTTGTCAAAAATTTTCATCATCTCAAATACAAGCCTCCACCATTGAGTCTCGAGCTGTGTTTCCATGTTGCTTTAAAATGTGTTAAGAATATTTTCTTTTTTTTTTTTTTCCGGCCTGTCAGTAACACAGAATATTTTCTGATTATTTGAAGCAATCTTTGTCATCCCACTTTAGAAAAGGATGTTTTCAAAAGTGGGACAGCATGTTTTGACTAATGTGGGACAGTCAAATATACTATGTTATTTAATTGATAAAATGAGCATTAAGAAAGTTAAATATCATCAGCGGTGGACAGAGTACTGAAAAAAATATACTCAAGTAAAAGTACCATTACCTTCCAAAAAATGTAGTGCGAGTAGAGTAAAAGTACTTGTCCAAAAAACTACTTGAGTAAGAGTAAAAGAGTAGCCTATTTAAAAGTACTCATGAGTATTGAGTAGTGAGTACTGAGCTGTGGATTCTACCCCGTCATAATAAACGCTGAACACATGCAATTTATACATTTAAAAAACATTGTATATTCTGTAATTCACATTATCTTGTTTGTCATAAAGAATGAAGAAGTTTTAATTTTGACTGCCAACTCTTTTAATACATAAAAACAGAAACAGCAGTTGAAGAAAAGATTAGTTATACTCAGTACAATCATCCCCATTTAAATCATAAAGTTTGAGAAAATAATTCTAAAAGCATGTATAAGGCCACTGAGACAGCATGCTGTTGTTGCATATACAATAATAATGTTTAGAGCAGTGCAAATACTAACACCATTAGAAATTCATAGTTCACCATCACACACCATGATATGGGTTAAAATGAGAGCCCATTTCTCTTCTTCTTTTTTAACGGCGGTTGGCATCCATCTTATTGGTGTAGCCCATTTCTCGCCAAAACGGTGCCAGTTTTAGCGTTTTGCAATAAAGAATAAGATAACTAAACTAGGATAATTTATGTTACAATTTTAACATGAATGCACATTGTTCTATGAGGATGACATCATGCCATACCTTTTACACATTTACTCGAACCGTTATGCTGATATGCAGGGCCGTTGCTAGTGGGGTGAAAGGTGGGGAATTTTGTGGGGCCCCCTGGGCCCCGTGTTCTTTGAATAATTCTAATATTGTATTAGTTGTATAACTGAGATATTATGAAAACCACAAAAAAGCATGCAATTTGGTTCCATGTTTGTATATTGTACAGTATATGATATGTGTGTGTGTGTGTGGGGGGGGGGGGGGGCACATCAATATTTTTTTCAGGGGGCCCCCAATCCTCTAGCTACGGCCCTGCTGATAATACAATTTGTAAGGAAAAATGTATTAAATAGCGAAGTATATCTGGGGAAACTTTTTCAAGTCTCTTTGCTGAGCCACGGCGGTCTCGGTGAATCAGAAGCATCCACAACTGAATGGAACAAAAAGTGTTGAACTTGAAATTGTTTATGTGCGAGTGCACTTGCTAAATGTAGCCGGATTGTATAAAATGGATAATAAAAAAAAAAAAAACACTTTATTAAGGAGCTGCAGTTTTATTAAATCACGCGCTGACAGAGATTCAGCATATTAACGCCACGGGTCATCAATAAGGTGTATCAAACTCATCAAAAATCAACAAGTTCAACAAGCAACAAGAACGCACGTGAGAGAGAGACGAGGCAGCGCAGATCGCGCGTCCCATATACTTTTAGGACATAGTATAAGTAGACGAATTGGGACGCAGCAACTGTATTTTTTTATATTTAGGCTATTTCAAAAAACGACAACCAAAATCAAATCCCTAGGAGCTTGGAACAGTTTTGTAGCATTTTAAAATGATGGAAAATGTACTAAGAAAGTGTTGCTAAAAGACATGGAGATGAGCCCAAAATATTAACGCAATATGTTTAAACATTCTGCTTAAGCGTTTTCTAAAGGGAGAAGAAGAAAACGCTTATGGAGACAGTGATATTGAAAGTTGATATTTTGGGCTCATCTGTTTTTCTGCACATAGTATGTGCCTTTTTAATATCACAGTCTCGGTGCATTAAGCTTCTTCTCTTATCTGAGAGAAAAACGCTTAGCGTGTAAATAAACAGTATGTATGCTACTTTACAATTTGGTCTTTATCACATGAAGCTTTATTTGTGTTGAGCGTTTCAGAAAGTCCCTGTTCAGGTTCTGTTAATTCACATGCCGAGTGAGTCATACTTGCAAAGGTAATGTTAATTATTAAACCAAACAAAGTCCAAACTTTTTTAATTAGCGATTTTATTTTGATTTTATTGAGTGACAGGTAGTGGGTTTAATCAGTGACATTATTAATGGTTTATCCGGCGTCTTCTCGTCATCTCCATGACCTGCTTCCCTTGGTGTTTTTACACATAGAAAAGGCGAAAGAAACATTGCATTGTCCAGTTTTCTCTCAGAAAGATGATCTAAGTTACTTTAGCAATTCTCGACGCAGCATGAATGACATACAATGGTGACATTTTTCACAAGCACGACAAAAAAATCAAAATACTGCCATCAACTAAAAAGCGGAGAGGCAGCGCAATCCTGCAAGTATGGCGGATAAACAAAGCAGTTTCCCCGAACTCAACGCGGCGTGACGTCATATTCTCATTCTTTATATCGGGGCCTTTAGACATCCCTTAAAAGTCAGACCTCCTTCTGCAGTCTCTTGTTGAGATGTTCTTGATATGTTTCGCTTGACCTTATCTGTAAAAGTGCATTCAACTTCATACATTTACACCTTAAAACACAGTTTAAGATGGCAGACAGTGAGATTCTCTGATTAAACAGATTTCTTGACACACACAACATCTGCATAACTGTGCAAGCTCTAAAAACACTCTGATCCGTGTCAGAATTTGGAAATCACAATCATACAATCAGTTTGCTTCTTAAACTTTAAACACTAAAATAGTTTATTTCTAGATTTAATTAATTTAGGAGCTTCATTGACAATTTCAGGTTTAATGAGCCCTGTTAAAAGATTTTAAACCACTGTTGGTACATTAAACAAATGTACTGCATTCTAAACAACATTGTAATATACAGTAGGCCTACCTGGTACGTTCACAGTGAATTCTGTTCTTTTCACTCCACATGTTGTTTGCACAAAGAATCTGAATTGTTCTGTCACTGCTGTAGTTGGAGTGTAGCGGCATGTGAAGCTGTTACTCTGATCACAGGAGTTCACAGGAAGCTCTTGTCTACAGATTGTTGAGTCTTTATAGCTCTCAGGGTATTGAAACCTATACATTTGAATGCAGCATTCTGTGAGCTGCTGAGAGACTCTACAGGTGAAAGTTACTTCTTTCCCCACAGATCCAGTCACATCAGCACAGCTTACAATGAAATCTGAAAAATAACCATGTTTATTATTAGATAATACAGTGATGTCATGTAATGAACTCTAAATGTTTGACTTTTGCTTGCTTTTATCTGTAAGACCATTATATTTAAAAAAAAATCTTGAGTTAATTATACAGTAAATAATCTAACTAAAATGTATGTTTACAACATCAAATGAAATGTCTAAATATTTTCTTTCAGAATATGTTTAGTTCACTAATTTTACAAATAATTAAGTAAAACAGATCAGCTCTTAACTTCACAACACTGATCAAAAACAACAACAAAAACACTTAATTATCATAATAACACCAAGACAATTAAACTTGGAATTGGAATAGGAATTTAAATCTGTCCAGTTATGAAGCAAAAGTGATTGTGAACCAGTTTCTCATGCTTTGGTGAAAATGATACAATGATTTTGGTTTCCATTGAGATTATCAATATTCTCATAATTTTATTTTTAACGAATTACTGTATGTAAGTAAAGATTTTCAACTTAAATATTTCATTCATCAAGATCAGACCTTCTGCTGTCTTTTGTTAAGATGCTTAATTTCTCTGGCAAAGTGCATTAAGTTTAAACAATTTAAACCCTAAACCGATTGGTCAATTGGAGGGCATGACCTGTGGAGACCACTGCTGTTCAGAAAACCCCTGGATATCAGAAGGGCATGGCGGAGCAGAAACATGGAAGGCCTTCCTGGCCATGACAGAGCTGGTGTGAACGGCCTTTGTGATGGTGACATGCAAGTAAATGGCTCAGAGGTGGTTGCGGTGAACTTAAATATGGGGGAAGTCGTGGCCTAATGGTTAGAGAATCTGACTCGTAATCCATAGGTTGTGGGTTCGAGTCTCAGGTCCAGCAGGAATTGTAGGTGGGGGGAGTGAATGTACAGCGCTCTCTCCACCATCAATACCACGACTGAGGTGAGACCCTTGAGCAAGATACTGAACCCCCAACTTCTCCCCGGGCGCCGCAGCATAAATGGCTGCCCACTGCTCTGTGTGTTTCACAGTGTGTGTGTGTGTTCACTGCTGTGTGTGTGCACTTTGGATGGGATAAATGCAGAGCACAAATTCCGAGTATGGGTCACCATATTTGGTCATATGTCACTTCACTTTCACTTTAGTAAAGTTTTTCTTTGTGAGCTGTGGTTAAGGTTGCATTGAGAGGCTCCTAAGGCTCCAGAGACAGCATGTTTTACTGCTCAACGGTGGCTTTAGATGCACTTTTAATGCAAATAATTTATTTGGCAGAAACTTTTTAATATGACCTTATCCGGCTGAGTTCTACTGTGCTCTAAAATCATTCAAAATCTTTTGACAGTTCAATAATCTCCGTTCAGTTTTCACAAAATATTAGTTGTTTTCTTGCCTTTTGCAAGACGTTGCACTGTTTCATGCATTTCACCTTCAGAAACATCTTTCGTCCTCCCCATACTCTATGAGAACTGCATGTGACTCGCTTAATAATGTGGAGCAACCTCTTTAAGCAGGTTTTCCATTTACCCAAGAAGTCTCGACTGTACATGTAATGGTGAACTTTTCTTCAGTACATGAACGAATTGTTTTATGAAAAAAGAGCTTGATTGTATAAACACATTAATTACATGTATTACTCTCCCTGACCATAATGAATTTCCCTTACTGTTTACATTATCTTATATTTTGTCCTCCTCCAAAAATCTCACAGTTTCTTACCATCATCACCAGCTTGACAGACAGCAGTGAAGATACAAAGCAGAATGAACAGCTGCACAGCATTTACAGCATTCATGATTGTGATTCTACAATAAAAGAAAAAAAATAGCAATTAGGACTAATAACGAAGTAACAGATTAGACAATAGATAACGACTTTAAATTTGATTTACTGAAAGATTTTTGCATACTTACAGTCTGTAGGTCTTCACACTGTGAGTTTATTCCACATGACCATAAGCAAGTTTCAGAATGACTCAACTACCTGTTTTGGAGCACACGTAGCTAAGTGGTGGCTTTTGACCATGATTATTTTAAGATCGGATGTGAAAAAAAAGGTGCAACAAAATAATGCTTTTGATGTTTTAATTAATGTCAAACACTGATGGAAATCTTTGATTAATGATTATTGCATGCATAAGGGTGTTATATTTGTTTATATATATATATATATATATATATATATATATATATATATATATATTTACATGTAAAAACTGTATACAACATAATTCTACGTTATGTAGTCTGTGGCATTAGTGCATTAACTAAACACCCTGAAAATGACCTTTAAAATCTCTTTTACAAAAGCTGACATCTCAAAAACACGTTTTAATATAATTCACCAAATGTGGAAATAAAGTAAAGCATCAATAATCAAACAAGCAATTAAAAACAAATCTAAATCAATGAAGAAGCTCACATGGGAAGTTTGGGGTGTTTCATTAGTTTATTTATTTCTGTATTCTAGGCCATCATAAAGAGAGGCTGTACAAACACGGTCCTTACAGAACTTTATACAAGCGAACCACATATGAAAGACCAGGAACAAAGTGAATAAAGAAACTTGAAATAAAGTAAACAAAACAATTGAGTGTTTCCTTCACTTTCAGTCGATAACAACATCAGTTTTGTCCTCATTTACATTAATAACGAGCTTAAACAAGCAGCAATCCTCCATCAAGAGTCATCAAACGACAAAACGATGCATATATTCACCTCAGAACAAGACACAAGATGCAAATGAGACCAGAAGTAGTTCATGCCGTTTATGTACATTCAGGTGCTGCTTAATTAAAAATATAGTTTCATATGATAATCATATTGGTCAAAGAGATTGATTTGATCATAGCAGGACACGACAGACGCTCAGCAGTCAGTCAGACGTGATGTGTGTGTTTGTATGTGCATATAGAGCAGTATATCGACACACACTGGACATTAACTCAACATTAAACATGAAAAGTAAACAAAATGACATAAATATGCATACAAACACAAGCCAGCAATGCATCGGTGGATCTCTCCACTCTCCTTCTGGTTTCGTATGTATGGCTGAAGACAGCTCTCTCTGCTGGTAGAAGAATACATTGCAACAGTTCCATTATATTCAAATGACACCTGAGCAGAGAATGGCTTTCCGACTTTATATTCACCTAAAACCGCACAAGACTGTTCAACATCATGCTCTCTGGATATACAGCGCTGTATCGATAAGGTACAACAGCAGATTTCAGCAGTGAAATCAACACTGGCGGTTCACAAAACACATCCAGATCATGATTTCACACCAAAATCAACACAAAATATTTTAGTTAAAGATTTTCATTACAGCAATGGGATATGAAACGTGTGCTTAATTGTCATGAATGTCACAATGTCAAAAGGTAAAGATATTCAAGCTTCTTTTAGGACAATTTAATAATAATAATAATGTATTTTTTATTTAGATTGCGCTTTTCTCAAACCCAAAGCGCCTTTAAATAATATAAATAGTGGTCCTAAAATGGGCTTCAATATCTTTACCCAAAATATTTGTTTATTATTTTTATTTATACATCATAGTAGTATTTTTTGTATTTTAAATAATGCCAATTTCAATAAGAAAGTTATTGTTACTAATAATGGGAATTGCTAAATAAATGCATGCATTTAGATAATGTGTAATTGTCATGAAAATATTTTTTTTTGCTTGTTTGTTTGTTTGATTTTGGAGTGACGTGTGACTTGGACACATTTTCTTGCGATATTCACCCAAGTGACTTCACAAAGTTCATAAACAGAATTTCTTTTTAAACATATTCCTCTTGTATTTCCTATCTGCCCTTTAAACTCACTGTAACACTGTAACATATGTCCTTTTCGACTAAAGACAGCTCAGAGAGTTAGTTATTTTACACCATATTTACTCATTGAAACATCACATGATTATCTGCAAAAGGATCCATGAAAGAAAAACCAATGCTTGAGATTGAAATGCGATGCCAGAATCTCGTCACCATGGTGAAAAACATGGTACATTCAACGGTTTCAAGCTCCCAATTCATCATGTCTCAGAAAGCTGCGTGCCGTGTATTAAACATCCATATATGCGTTGATCACACAAACAGGCCTATGCTGAGTATTGCATGTGGCAGTTTTGATTCTGACACCACATTCATTATAAGATTTAAAACATTCCTTAAATAGGTGATATATTTTTGCGCATATACACACTCTCTCTCATCGATTACATAAGAAAGCAATAAGGGGAAGTGCGTCTTAAACACTGACTAACTGCGTTTAACAGGAAAAATATGACATTCAGTGCGCTGCGTGGGTAACAGGTCCGCTTGACTCATGAACTACACACCGACTTCAGCTTCTGTTGAACCGAACAAACACGATAGATTGTCACTAGTCAGCCATGCTGTACACAGCAGACAACATTCAGCCAAGAGAATAATGCAGAAAGACAAGGACGAGAAGCTAAAGTAGAGCATATTCAAGAAATTAACTATACAGACAAAGATATCACTGCAGAAATCATTTTCTCATACTGTCTTTTGGTCTCGTTTCGTTCACTAAAATACATAAACATCCCTAAAATGTACTTTTGCATATTCTGCTTTTAGAGAAAACATCTTGAATTTTGAAAACTGCCCCCCCCCCTGTTTTAGGCATAAATCTAACAATTTAGTGAGGTTTCTGCTTAAAACTAGAAACACATGCTAATAAACTTTAATCAAGATTCATTACAATTTTTTTCTCATTTTGATTTTCATTAAAAATATCTAAACATACTTTTACACATTAGAACTCGTTTTCAGAGAATATATCTTAAGTTTATTTCAACTCACTTGCAAATAGTTTTTTCTTGTTTTAAGCAGAAATCTAACAAAATTTAGAGAGGTCTGAGCTAAAAAAACTAGAAAAAATATTTTCATTTGGGTGAGAATGTAATTCAAGACATATGCACTATTTCTCAAAATGTACATTTGCACATTGAAACTTGTTTTCAGAGAACATATCTTGAATTAAGTTTATTTTTCTTAAATCATTCACAAATATTTTTTTTCTTTTTTAATCTAAACAATAAATCTAACAAATTTTGTTGAGATTTCTGCTTAAAAATGAGAAACTATTTTAATGTGAGAAAAACTTAATACTAAACATAATATACAAAAACTGATTCTCAACTAAACTGATGTTTTAAATTTACAACAAAAATATCAACATTCTTAAAATGTACTTTTGCATACTGAAACTTGTTTTCAGAGCTATATCTTGAATTAAATTTATTCACAAATGTTTTTTCCTATATTTTAAGCATAAATCTAACAAAATCTGGTGAGGTTTGTGCTTGAAAACTAGGGGAAAATACAATCTGTAAATCAGGTAAGAAAAAAATTCAATACACAAAATTTGGTTCTTAAATAAATGCATCTCATTTTAAGGATGTTTATTTATTTATTTTTCAGAAAAAAGGCATACTGATTGAGAAAATGAGTTTTGCAGTGTAATAATATTTAGTGTTCAGTGCAAAAGATGTTTTAGGGCAAAACAGGGTTTTGCGGAGCAAATGGATGTGTATTTAGTGACTCTGATGTCCCTGTGCATTATTGTACAAGTACAGATCTCTAATGCTGGAGAACAACATGAAGAAATAACTAGTTGCATACGGGCTAGTCAGTTTTCTGCTCGTCTACCGCTCCTAATCACCACACAAAGATAGACGCCCTTATGACACACAACAAGCATTGTGTTTCACCGTGCAGAATACACAGATCCTAGCGTTCATACTTCTCCTGACCATTGTGAGCAGAATTGGTGAATTTTAATATGCATTGTAAACAAATGAGTTATTTCGAGAAATGCAAAAACTAAAGACTTTCCAACACAATCATATCTTAAAGGTTCGAAGACGTTTAGGCCCAGATTTGACTTGGTAGTGTGCGATGAAATGGCTTCGGGCGAGAAGTCGCAGAAGAAACTGAGAACTAGAAGGCAAAGGAAGGTTATGCATTTCATATTTACGTTCCTCCAAATCCCAGTCACGTTCTCCCGTCCAGATCCCATAGCACCTTGTGTTGTGACATCACCCAGCCATCAGCCAATCACAGAGTCAGATTCAGTCGGAATCAACACCCCTTCCTGATGGCACACAGAGCAGGAGGGCGCACACAGGAAAGAGATAGACCTCACTTCCTCTCCAGTACAGCGAGCTTCCTGTGGGTGTTGCTTCACTTGCGGACGGCCTGCCTGTAGCTGTGTCTCTGGCCCTGACCACGGGAGCAGTCGTTGTTGCCGTTTCCGGATGGTTCTTGTGCGGCGGCGGCGGCGGTGCTTTGACTCGCACCGTCTCTGGTGCTGCAGGTCATACTGCTGTCCTGAAGCGTGGGGCTGGATTGAGCTCTCCGTAGCGCACCTTCCTCCAGGAGCATGGCCTCAAACACTGACAGGTCATCGTCGTCACAGCGATGCTTCGCCCGCAGGAGCATGCTGTACGTCTCATAGCGCGTTTTCTACAAGAGGGCGATGTTTTATTAACTTGCTGAAAATGCATTCACCCTCAGGCCATCCAAGATGTAGATGAGTTTGTTTCTTCACCAGAACAGATTTGGAGAAATGTAGCATTCCATCACTTGCTCACCAGTGGATGCTCTGCAGTGAATGGGTGCCGTCAGAATGAGAGTCCAAACAGCTGATAAAAACATCACAATAATCCACACCACTCCAGTCCATCAGTTAATGTCTTGCTAGACATTAAAAGCTGCATGTTTGTAAGAAACTAATCCATCATTAAGATGTCCATAATGACTAATGCTGCTTTCTACAGTGAAAAAGTCATCCAGTCTGCACAGATCAAGCACCATTTACAAGACAAAACTAATATGAGTAAACAAATATGTGAGTGGATTTTGATGTGAGAGGACAACAGTAAATGGACTTTTTCACTGGAGGAAGCGTTATTATTTTAGCCGGAAGCAGCTGGAAGTCCTTAATGATGGATTTGTTTCTTACAAACACACAGCTTTACACTTCATAAGACATTAACTGATGGACTGGAGTGGTGTGGATTATTGTAATGTTTTTATCAGCTGTTTGGACTCTCATTCTGACGGCACCCATTCACTGCAGAGCATCCATTGCGGAGACAGTGATGCAATGACATTTCTCCAAACCTGATGAAGAAACAAACTCATCTACATCTTGAATGTAGATGTAGAATTGATCAAAAGTGACAAAATATGAAGCAGCACCACTGTTTTCAACACTGACAATAATCAGAAATGTTTCTGGATCAGCAAATCAGTATATTAGAATGATTTCTGAAGGATCATGTGACACTGAAGACTGGAGTAATGATGCTGAAAATACAGCTGCGCATCACATTTTACCAATACATTTAAATAGAAAATAGTTGTAAATATAGTCCGAAAATACTTAAATTGTAATAATATTTCACAATATTACTGTTTTTACTGTATTTGTGATCAGATATATGGTGACTTTTGAAGGATAGTGCATTTACCTCAAACTCTAGATACTCCTCTCTCAGTCGGTACTCCTCAAGTTCACGACCTTTCACCTTTCTGTCAGGTGGATAAGAGCGCAGTTGTGTGAGCTCAGTGGAGATGGAGCGAAATCGAGTTTCATGAGCCTGTACTTGCTCCTCCTACACACACACACACACACACACACACACACACACACTGCAGTTTATATAAGCACACATACAGTACATGCACAGTCACTCTTATGAAACATAACAAGCCCCTTTGCTCTCCACTGCCTACATAGGCAGCTGTCTTTTAAGGAAGCATCCTAACTGAAATCAATAAATGATAAATGTCATGCAAATGGGCATCATGTAAATAGGTAAAATTATTAATAGTTATTAACTAATTATTTAAAAATAATTACACTTTAAAATAAGGTTAATTTTTGTTAACATTATTTAACTGTATTATTTAAATTGAAATCAAAAGA
This sequence comes from Aspiorhynchus laticeps, assembly GCA_023376895.1. Taxonomy (NCBI): domain Eukaryota; kingdom Metazoa; phylum Chordata; class Actinopteri; order Cypriniformes; family Cyprinidae; genus Aspiorhynchus; species Aspiorhynchus laticeps. Next base: position 77,262 of record JALXFT010004212.1, on the reverse strand, counting down.
TAAACAATACTTCTACAGCATTTATTAATTTTAGTTAAGGTTAACTAATGTAGTTATAATGCTGAGAAATTAAACCTTTCTGTAAAATGGTCCCTGTTTATTCATATATATTTATTACTATATTCATCATATTATTTATTAAGTCTTTAAGTATGAAGACTTATATAAAAGATATTTGTGACAACTTTTATCCAAATCAGCTGATTTGACCTGTGACAGCTTGGAGGCGGAGCCTGGCAGCAGCGGTCGACTGAATTTCTTCTGTGAGCCAATGGCAGCAGGGAGGGGCGGGGCTGAAAACATGGCAGCAATGGTGTTGATGCGTGTGATCCAAGACTGCATTTGTTCAGCATTCCTACACAAACAAATCAAATCCATGTTAATAATGTCAGAAAACATCTAAAACAAGTACCAGACTGCAACAGATGGGAAAATCTCATTCATTTTCTTTTCTTCATTATTAGCAATAATGTATAAACCTTTGAAGACAGATGTAGAATGAGCTACAGCGGTGGCCAAAATGATCAGAACACTAGTATTTTCAGCAGCTAAAAATGATTTTACGTCAGTTATTTCTATCTTTTGCTGTAGTGTGTCAGTAGGAAATATCAGTTTACATTTCCAAACTTTCATTTTGCTGTTAATTGTAATAATCCAGTGAGATTTTTGTGCTCCACAAAGAGATCTGATCTGATCATCATCAGTCTGTCTGAATGACATGAAGAAACAGAACAAACTGAGACCGACTCAATCCAGAAGAACTGTGGAGACGTCTCCAAGATGCTTCAAGAAACCTAATGTAAATGATGAAATGACCAGTGTGATGGACATTTTTACAAAAATATTGAATTACTACATATCATCCTAAAACAGTTCCACCAATCTGAGAAGTCAAGGAATCACAGTAAAACAGAAGATGAAGTGTTTTTGTATGTAGAAATGCACACACACACACACACACACACACACACACAAAATTTTGCAGCAATGAGAGCTGAAACTGGGGCAAACTTCAACTAGAGCAGAGCGAGTTCTCCAGGGGAATGTGTGAACACACACACACACACACACACACACACACACAAGTATAAGAAACACAGCTGATGGGACTACATGAGTGTTTCGTCATAAATTGGACAGGAAAGACATGACATGCTGAGCCTCATGCTGTTCAGATGATTTATGCAGTCATTTTTTCCAGTTAAAGCTTAATGTTTATCTCTCTCTCTCTCTCTCTCTCTCTCTATATATATATATAGATATATAGAAGCATATGCACATGTGGTTAGTAAGTAATTTTCACAAATGTGTGACAGACTTGTCAATATGAATACTCATTTATCTACTAAGATCATGTTGCAGTGCTATCAGGTTATTATGATGAACTAAAACTAAAACCATAAAAACGGTTTTGCTCCTTGAAATAAAATAACCTTTTACTGACATATATTAAAATATAAAACACTTAAAAAAACTTTTTTTAAATTTCAGCTAGTTGCCAAGGCAACATTTCTCCTTTTCATTTAGTTTAACTTGACATACTAAAATAACTCAAACTAAAATAAAATTATATAGACATTTTAAAAAGCTAAAAGTAATAAAAATAAAAAAAACAAGAAAATGATTAAAAATGTTACAAATTAAAATGAGCTGAAAAAAAATGTAGACATAAAAAGATACAAATGATTAAACCAGACAACAAAATGACTAAAACTAACTAAAATTAAAATAAACAATTATAAAAAAATGAAAATTATATAGACATAAAAAACTAAATGATTAAAATAATAAAAATCTTACAACAAAATGACTAAAACTTTAATCTAAATTAAAATGAAACAAAATATAAAAATTGAAATTACAAATATTAATAAAAACGATAATAGTATCTCACAATGTATTTCCATGTTAAGCAGGATATTCAACTAGAACATCATGAAATGTAGGACGAGACTTGATTTGATCGAGTGGAATTGATGGGATGGTGAATTTATCGTGACGTCTCTAGATGAGAGGAGGTCCGAGGGAAGCTGATGAAAAGCTCAATGCATCAAATGAAAATGGAACATCGTTCTATAATAAGTTGAATTATTATGGCATGTTTTCTTAAACAGGGTCACAGCGTGTGAACTCACGGGGCCTGAAAGAGGTAGACTCTCCAGTCAGCGGTCCGGAGGTAAAACACGTTTGGTCGTTTGCTGTAGTCTGTGGCTCTGATGGCCAGAGAATGATGAATAGACACCGCATTCTTCAAATCCTCATCTGATAACTGTTTATCCGGCCGATACTCGCCCTGGAAACACAATTATCCAGTTATTATTCAAAACATGCATGCCTTCTCATAATTACTGATTTATTGATCATATTGCCATTCTACTCATTACATACAGTATACTACCATCAAACTGTTTATATAAAAAAAAATACTACATAATTTGGGTATATTTCAAATACAGGCAGAAAAAATATTATTTGTTTGAAAGACACAAAAATATATTTAAAAAAGTTTGAAGTAATGGTGACTGAAGACTGAACTAATATTGGCAAAAGTGCTGTTATTATTCTGAAGTGAATAGAAACATCAAAAGCTGCTTCATGTACAGCTCATCATTTAACTATACAGTGAACAAAATTCATATCACTCACACACACATATGTGGAGGGATCGAACAGATTCAATAATATATAATTAAATTATTAAATATGTCTCAGAATGAAAAACTACAATGTAATGTCAGCATAGATGCATAAATACAGCATGCAATACATGTATTTTTTCATGTAAAATCAAAAAGAATGTGAAATATGCCTAACAGTGAAAAACCTCATAAAATACCAAAATCAAATGTACCTTGAAAATGTGGCGAACAACAATAAACAAATAAATCAATGGTGAAGTAATTGAATACATTGTGACATTTTGCAAACAAATAAATAAGGAAATAAAATGAAAAGTAGCTCTGAAAAGGAAGGAAGGGAGAAAGAAAGAAAGAAAGAAAGAAAGACTCACTTTCTGCAGGTAAAGGATGAGTCCCTTAAGAACAACATAAAATGTTTTCCATCCTCTTTTTCCACGAGGTGCTGCATTACACATGAACAATAACACAAATGCAAACAGACTTTTATTATGCAGGGAAATATATCAGTCTAGACTAATGAATTCATTTTCATAGATTTCATTTTTAGCACCTCTGTGTAAATTATATTATTTGCATTGTGTGACACTGTATGCTATTGTTCAACAACATTAAACTATACATATATAACATATGTGACCCTGAAGCACAAGAGCAGTCATAAGCAGCACTGGTATATTTGTAGAAATAGCCAACAATAAAGCATTTTCAATACAATTTTCTTTTATGCCAAAAATCATTAGGATATTAAGTAAATTTCCTAGTGTAAATATATCAAAACTTAATTTTTGATTAGTAATATGCATTGCTAAGAACTTCATTTGAACAACTTTAAAGGAGATTTTCTCAATAATTAGATTTTTTTGCAGCCTCAGATTCCAGATTTTCAAATAGTTGTATCTCAGCCAATTATTGTCCTATCATAACAAACCATACATAAAAGCTTTTTTATTCAGCTTTCAGATGACGTATAAATCTCAATTTCCAAAAATCGACCCTTATGATTGGTTTTGTGGTCCAGGGTCTCATATACCAAAATCAGATTTCATGTGCAAGGGTCAATTATGTTATGTTATGTTATGTTATGTTATGTGTTATATGTTATATGTTATGTTATGATATAATATAATATATATAAATAATCAGAAGTAAAACTCACTTCCTTAAAAGACAAAAAAAGTAGTTCTGCTAATGTCCTAAATATGAATTTGTACATGAGATGACTCGTTATGAACAGTTCAAACTGCTGGTTGAGGGATGTGCTTCTTTAACACTCACTTCTCTTCCCGTCACAGTCTGCGTGGACCTTCCTCACCAGGAAACCGGTTTTGAAGAGCAGCGCTCCGGACGGAGGAACGAAGCCGCTGTCCGTCTGCTTCACTCCTCTGGAGTTAGACTCTCCTCGCTGCTCGCCCAGCTCCGAGAACGACTTACGCAACTCTTCTTCATCGCTGAGGGAACAGAACACGCAGGAAATGAGCTACTAACCAAGAGGAAGTGCATAAAAGAGGAATACGAAACAAAATATGATATCATTGTGATTTTATGATCGACTGACCAGAATTATTACTAAAAATAATTTGATGAACAAACAACTTTCACTGAGAAAATTCTTGGAACAAATTGTGAAATTTGCTAAGAAACCGCAAGTAATGTAGAATTAAAAGTGAAACTTTAAAGTAGAAGGACCAAAATAGTATTTTCTTGTAAATCCTTGTATCTCCAATAATGTCAAAAAATGTTTACTGTGCAGGAACTATATTGAATTACTTCATATTTTCTTTTTAGTTTCTAATAATATTGCTTACAGTTTAAGGGTCTGTTCCAATAATCAACACTAAATATTAAACACTAATTAAAAGGCATGAGTCCTCAAATCAGCTTGTTGAGAAGACAAATTCTGAAACAATTCCTTTGGTTTTCTTTTCCTTTTCTAGATATTTTGACCAAAACCTGCATCTTACACTGCTCAGAAAGCACTGCTATGGCGTTTGGAAACACACAGCTGGTGTTGTTTCTGAAATCCAGCGAGTTTAAAGACTACAGGAGTCTGGATTCAGACTCGCTGTGATATTTGGGGCCTGTCTCGTCTGGAGGGAATAAAAGTCTTTCTCCTGACAGTTTTCACTCCCGCCGATCATAACCCCTCGAGTGCATCAGACGCTATCGATCGAGTGTGTGTTGAAGTAAAGTGCTCTTCCCAGCGGGTTTCTCCTTCACATCTGCACCGCAGAAATCAAATCAAAGACTCGATCGCACAGGCCAAACTATCACGGCACGCCACTGCGAGACGACCGCAGGTTAAATGGATGGGTCTTTCAAAGCAGTCATACTGTGAAAAATCTAATTCTCCTTGTATTTTTGGAAACTGAAGTGTTCGATGTACTATTTAGGCTTGCTTTAACATCACTTTCCCCAACCATGAGCACATTCAAGTCAACTGCAGATGAAAAAAAAAACAGGTTCCACTCTACTTTTTGGTTAAACATCCACTTCATGTTGATTTGAATATATGATAGCAAGAATTTACATATCAAGGCATATTTATTATGCTGCATGATGAATAAGCCAAATCAAAACAGGTCATTTATATCTAGAAGTCTTAAAGGAACAGTTGCAAAAACAGGAGATTTTAATGAAATGATGAAATAATGAAAATGTTTTCAGTGCAAGAAACCTTGACTCACATTTCTAATTTAAAAGTAGGGTGATTACAGTTCACTGGTACTAAAACTAAAACTTTTAAAACATTTTCTTGCTTGAAATAAACATTCATTTTAGTTCTAAATTTTATGTCTCTAAAATGGAAATTAACATCATTAAACATTATCAAAATTTTAGCTTTTATTAAAAACTATGCATGTTAATTTACTAAAATTTTAATTAAAAATGATTAAAAACTACAGGCATTTAAAAAAAAAAAAAGACAAAAATAAAAATAAAAATAAAATGAATTCAAAATATTAATAAAACTATAATCGGATATTAATAATACTAAAAACTACTTTAAGTGTTGTTTTTGTTGTTTAATCAGTGTTATTTTAGTATCATTGAGATACTATTATAGTTTTATATTTTTAATTACTTTTTCTTTTTATAGTTCATTTTAATTTTAGTTAAAGTTTTAGTATTTTTGCCTGTTTTTCATCTTTTTTTCAGTTTCAGTTTTAGTTATTTTAGGACATTAATTTAAACTAAATGAAAATGAGAAATGTTGCCTTGTCAACTAGCTGAATTCTATTTTATATCAGTTAAAGTCTATTTTATTTCAAGTATTTTTTATGGTTTTAATTTTAGTTAACTATAATCACCTTGGCACGAATGTACTCAGAAAACGTCTCGTACGAGCTCTTTGAAGCAGGAGTGTGGAAGTCTCGACTGTTTTATGAGGTCTCTCACCACATTCTGTACACTCAGAGGTGTAATATTTCTCCTGAACGCACACATCGATTGTCTGAGGTCACTGAAGAGACCCCTTTAATGGTGTCTTCTCAGAGAAAGGACACACATCACAATGCCGTCCCGTCCGCGTGATGTTTCTCAGGAGAGACACTCGACGAGTCCCTGCAAAGAAGCCAACTGGAGATCACGAGACACTGTGCCACAAAGAGCCCAGAATCCTTCAGATCACCTCCACAAACCAGCAGCTTTCTCAGCCAACATTAGCACAAAAATACAGCTTCTTCCTCAAAACGATGTCGCCCAAAAACACACAAGGCTTTTTTTGTTTTTGTTTTTACTTCAATTCGTATTAATAGACATCTAAAAAATAAACTCACGCTTTTATTTATTTATATTTTTTATCTAGAAGACATAAAGCTCTACCATATCGTTTTAAATTTGCAGAAATATTTCATGACCTTTTTTAAAAAAACTAAATAAGTAACAAATATACTTTTACCTTTATTAGGTCAGATGCATTTAATAATTTTCAGTCAACAACAACAACAAATGTATTCAAAAAGTCTGTCTAGAAATACATACTGTATTATTGCAGTCAAAATAATATCCAGGCCATGTTCAGTGATTAAAAAAAATGTATTCAGGAATAAAATCTTAAATAATTAATTTTCAATAAATAAATATATAAAAAGTAGATGTAAATAAAAGTAAAAAAAAAAAACAATTAAATTATTTCAGAAATGTAAATAATTTTAATTAGTAATTATTTGTATTCCAAAGAATTGTAATTTTGATTTACTTCTTTCAGGTACAAAGTGATTATTTGCACAAAAACTATAAATAAAATATAAATAAATAAATGCAAACAGACAGTAAGTGAATTGTGTATCAGTTTAACTATTTCAGGACTGATGCAAACATTTTCTAGTTTTCAGTAGTGGCAGCTATATTTCTCATTTTCATTTTGTTGAAGTACTAAAATAACACTAAAACTGAAATGAAAATAATTCAAAAATATATAGACATATTTTTAAAAAAGTTTTTTAAATAAAAATTACACAACCACAAAAATTATTTAACCAAAATGAAAACGAAAAAAAAAAAAAAAAACATTAAATCAAAACTATAATTGTATATTAGTATTATGGTGGTGATATTTTGCCATTCACATTTACTTTGTGAGTAAAAAAAAAGTTTTTTTCTTATATCAATCAAGTTTAATGTCTAAATCTATTCCAATTCTGAATCTCTCAGATGTCAGAATGGCCTTCTTGATGCAATTTCTGATATTATCACTAAATGATCACATGACAGCGCTGCGTTCATAAACAGCATTCAGATGACTCGAGAAACAAATGATGTGAAAGCAGCCTGATTATGTGTGCGCTGCTCTAAAATGGGTGAAAAACATCGTTCAATCACTCTTACACTGAGCATGTGCATAAAACTTCAAGCCTGTTGCCTGGTAACTGTCGGCACAAGAGAGAGAGAGAGCGAGAGCGAGAGAGAGAGAGAGAGCGAGAGCGAGAGAGCGAGAGAGAGAGAGAGAGAGAGAGAGAGAGAGAGAGAGAGAGAGAGAGAGAGAGAGCGAGAGAGCGAGAGAGAGAGCAATGGTCGGAGGACTGATGGAGAAGAAAAAAAAAACACAACCTTAAGAATAAATTTAGCCAGAGCCATTACAGCAGGACTGATGTTGCTCGCGAGACGCTTGCAGATGAAACACACAGAGACTAATGACACTAAACACACGGCTGACTCCAGATCAGATCTGCACCTCACAACTTAGCAATAATTGTAATGAAGAATAATATTTATTTACATCAGAAAGAGTATAAGGAGAATCAAGTTGGAATTTATAGCAATTTATTTTATTATCTTTATTTTAAATGTACACTTCCTTTTGATAGTTTGGGGTCAGTAAGGTTTTCTTTTTCTTTTTTTTTTTTAATTAATACTTTTATTCAACAAAGATGCATTAAATTGATCAAACATGGCAATAAAGGCATTTTAAATGCTCTAAAAGATTTCGGTTTCAACTAAATGCTGTTTCTTTTAAACCTTATATGCAAACAGTCCTGCATAAAAAAAACAAGGTACCAAGGTTTTAACAAAAATATGAAGCAGCACAATTGTTTTCCACATTGATAATAATCTAAAATATTGTTTTGAGCAGCAAATCAGCATATTATAATAATTTCTGAAGGATCATGTGACACTGAAGACTGGAGTGATGCTGAAAATTCAGGAATAAATTACATTTTACAATGTACTCAAAAAAGTATTCAAAAAAGTTGTTTAAATTGTAATAATACTTCAAAATATTACAGTTTTTACTATTTATTTTTGATCAAATAAATGGAACATCAATGAGAGAAAATTCATTTAAAAAATCTTTCAGGCCTCAAACGGTTGAACGGTAGAGTAGACGAAGCTAAACAAGTTAAAGTGACATCAAGATCAAGGACAAGTATAATGAGTATCAACATGTTACTTATTATTCCATTTTAAAATTGTAGCATTTGTAATTGGAACACTATTGTAACACTAGTCCCAAACAATTATATTGTAACATTTGAAAAAATGTCACACAGTCTTCATGAACAGTTCTAAAAATGTCGTAAACAAATCTTTGAAAATGTGAATAGAATTATTGTAACAGACAGTTTGAACTGATGCAAGGAAATGAAATATCAAACTCTGCCATAAAGAGATTTAAATCAGTGACACTGTTAACTGTTATTCTTCTAACACTAGCATTCTCTATTCTTTTTCTATTCCATCTACTTATTTTATTATAAAAATGACCTTTAACACCATTCTCTGTTCTTTTTCTATTCTTTTGACTTGTTCTATTTTTTTTAAATGACCCTCTAACACTATAGCATTCCCTATTCTTTTTTCTATTCTATCTACTTGTTTTCTTTTTATTTATATAAAAAAATTAAAAAAACAACAACACGTATACTGTGTTAGGCTAACAGAGTCTTGCTCTTTCGTTGGTTTTGATTTCTTCTATTGTCATCATTTGTAAGTCGCCAGACCTCTGTTGTAGCGTTCTCAATGTCACAAATTAAAAATGAATAAAAATGATAAAACATTATACAGGACACGCAATGGTCAACATTTTCAAAAAACATGTACAAAGTGTTTAAGCATTTAATGTTTTATATGTGGAAGGCTTTTATAATATTTTTGTCATTGAACCAAGTTGTTGTTACAAAAACCAAAACAAAACAACTATAAAATCTGGAAATTATGAGCACTACTGTTCTAGTTTGTTTGTACTTAATATTTAGTTATTATTAAATGTATGCATTAAATTGATCAAAAGTCACAGTAAAAACATTTATAATGTTACAAAAGATTTCCACTTCAAATAAAAGCTGTTCTCTTGAACATTCTATTCAAAGAATCTTGAAAAATAAAATGTATCAGTTTCCACAAAACAATTAAATAAAAAAATAAGCAGCACAACTGTTTTCAACACTGATAATAATCAGAAATGTTTCTTGAGCAGCAAATCAGAATGATTTCTGAAGATCATGTGACACTGAAGACTGGAGAAATGATGCTGAAAATTCAGCTGCGCATCACAGAAATAAATTCTATTTTAAATTATATTGAAACAGAAAACAGCATTTTTAAATCGTAATAATATTTCAAATTTTTACTGTTTTACTGTATTTTTAATCAAATAAATGCAGCCTTGGTGAGCAGAAGAGACTTCTTTCAAAAACAAAAAATCTTACTAACCCCAAACTTCTGAATGGTCGTGCATATGTGATAAAAATGACTTTTTACTGCGGTAGTGCGGTAGTTTTACTGCAGTAGGTTGAATTAAATTGCACTTATATGAAATAACTTAAGTTTAACACAGATTATATAAAAATATTATACTGCTCAAACTCATGATTGACCAATTGAGAATGAAGTACACCAACTATACAATCAAAAACACACTTTTCGGTCGACAACGAAGCCATCCAATGCAAAACATACAGATAGTTTATCTTTTTGAACTCATTCTATCAAATGCATGCAAGTCATTCCCATAATCTTGACAAAAACCTCTTCTACGTACATCAGCTGGCTAGACAACGCTACCTTGGTGGCTCATTAAAATCAGCAGAATTCTCATCCTAATATTGGAATAGAAGCATAAAAGCACATGCACAAGATCCCAGATGTAAGTTTGAGCGGCTCGATACGGATGGACCGGTGTTTCTCGGCTGCGCTCTTGTTCATGAGCTCAGGGAGGGACAGATGAGGCTATTTTGGGAGCTGCAGTAGGAGTCTGTGGGTTCACCTTTGCTCAGGATGCGAGCGGGACACTTTAAAGGGCGCTGTGGTGTGTGTGGGTGCGTGGATGAGTGTTGAACATGAGAGCGAGGTTAGGGCTCCGTGAGAGAGAGAAAGAGAGGGGGTGAATTCATATCGATGAAACCCAGCCGAGCCGTAACTATGCAGCGGTATCCATGGAGCCGTAACCATAGCAACAGCGCTCAGAAAGCCAGGGTCTTTAATTGGTGTGTGTGTGTGTGAATATAGAGAGAGAATAGGCAGCACTCACACACCATTGTTTCTAGCAAACAACACACGGATCCAACGCCTCGAACACTAAAACCTGCTTTCCTTTCACTATTTATGGCATTTCCACCCATGACATCACTCATATCGCTCATCCTTGTGAAAATTTACTAAGACAATCATTTCATTATTATTACAGTTATAAACCATCGCTATTAAACAAAGAAATAACATTCCAAGTGATTGAACATGCAATTTCGTCCTGCTAGATGATAAAATGAGCAAATTGTGTGATAGACACTGAATATCTAGACACTACAAAAGCATAGAGACTTGGACAAACACATATACACAATACAAATATTTAGGCCTCATTTTAAGATTTAAATATTGCACGTAACTAAAAAAAAAAAAAAAAAAATTATAATAATAAACTTTAAAATGAACTTCAAGTTAAATAAAATATATAAAACTGCTTTTATTTCACATTTCATTCCAAGGCAACATCTCATTTTCATTTAGTTTAACCTAATGTACTAAAATAAGTAGTAAAATAAAAATGAAAAAACTACTTTTTAGATACATTAAAAAGCACAATTACTAAAACTTTAACTCAAATTAAAATGAAAACAAAAATTAATAATACAAATTATAACAGTATCACAATCATACTAGAATATCACTATTGTATATTTGATATGCATTGCATATACAGTAACATTTCCAAGATTTTGAATTACACAATTTTAACAAACAAATTAAATAAACTCAATGTGAAGCATATTTGTCAGTCATATATATATATATATATATAACGGTTCAGAATTCTGTAATAGTACAAATAAACCAAATGTGTTTTAAATACATAATAACCAGGTTCATATATCTATCACTGATATATTCAATTTGTTTCTCACATCATAAATTTGAATTTAAGTAATATTGATTAATATTAATATTTAATTAACATTGCTTAATTCTTTTCAAATTAACAGATTTATGTTGATAAATATGCATCCCATTAAATGTATTAATCTGTTGAAGTTACAACTGTGTGGAAATGTTGTATGTAATTCAAATACATAAACCTTAAATGTAATATTTTTTGAGTGCATCAAACACCCAACTGCAATGAAATACACTAAAAACAACTCAGAACATCTTAGCAACTTTTGCATGAGCAAATACTCACTCAAACTATCAGAATTATATAGTTTGAGATTTTACAATAGTGACAGTAACTGCAGTAGCTATTCTGGAGGAAACTGTGGTTACCATGGTAATGTGTTCTTTAAGGGCGATCGGAATGATAATGAGTTGCTTCTCATTGGGTAGTTGTTTCTATGTGGGTAGTTTGGTAGTAGCACATTGTATCTACTGTAAAACCTTACAGTCATTAAACGTGAAAACAGGAGGAAAACACACTTACATTGTCCACTGCAGCTTTTCATTTTTAATAGAGTTGTACAGGGCCTGCAGAAGAGAGAGAGAGAGAGAGAGAGAGAGAGAGAGAGAGAGAGAGAGAGAGAGTAGAGTCAGTTAGTAACACCTGAGCTGTAAATGACTGTGTTTGGTTTCACAGACTGGTGTATGAGTTGCATCATTATATATATATATATATATATATATATATATATATATATATATATATATATATATATATATATATATATATATTCTGCTGTAAGTAGCATCATAATCAGACTGTGACAGATGACACACCTCGAAATAAACATCTGATTCAGTTATAGCCACACTGTCTACACAAATAAATGCCATTCTGGACATCAATACCTAACAATCAATACCTAACTCCACAACCGATAATCTCCAAACCTTTTCCAAACATAAATTTACAGAAGAGATAAGTGTTTAAGCTTGTTCTGTTTTTGTACTTGTTTCTAAATGGCAGTACATAATGAAAAGCTAAATCATTAAGAAATATAATTATAATACAGAAATATAATATATTAATATAAGAAATAAAATAAGATAAAAAAATATATATAAGAAAATTTAAAATAAACAAAATACCTTCTCTTTAAATAAAAGAGCCAAATAAAAGACAAAACAATCCCAGATGGCTGTTAGTCTCCCACTGATCATTAGCACTTCATTGACACATCATTGGTGTTCATGACGAGTCTGTGTGGACGTCAGTCATCACCTGCGTCACAGTGGAATCCTGTGTTAGCAAATGAATCATCTACACTGATTCCCCGACAGAGTCAAAGACTGTGCCTATACTGGACAAAACCTCAAAGATTAAAATGATTCATAAATTAAACAAATGTCTTTTTTTTATTCTATAAAGCATAACTGTATGATTTGGCTTAGAGATCATCATACCAAACTAAATATGCATGAGAGAAGGACTTTAATAAGTATATTATTCCCTCCACACAGCCTTTCATCTAGAAAAAAGAAACCTCAGCATGAACAGCTAATAATCTCAGTGTGTACTAGAAATTCAGCAGCAAATTTACCCTCTCTGTCCCTCAGGACAAAACAAACAGCATCTCCCCACCAATGCTCATTTCAAACAAAACCAATTCAGCTAGAGATAGGAGGTTTGTTTCTTTCTTTTTTGTTCATGTCTATTAGCTTTGAGGCAATCTATAAGCTACTGCACTCCTAAAAGTACACTGCACTATGATACACTCTTAAAAATAAGCTTTCCACAAGGGGGATTCTGCAGCAATGTCATAGAAGAACCATTTTTGGGTTCCAAAAAGAATTTTCAGTGACCAGTTCCCTTTTCTTACATTTTAAAACTCGAAAGAACATTTTTTCACTATAAAAGAACAATGGAAAGGGTCTATGGATGTTAAAAGTTCCATTACCAATAAATCGCCTTTATTTTTAAGAGTGTTTGGTCTTAAAGACAAAATCAGAACTGTATCTGATCAAAAGTGGTTGCATGGTCCATCTATGTAATGTTTTGGCCTTTTTGGGCAGCGGACAGGTACAGATGACCAGGTGAGTGATGAACAGGTAAGTACATGAGACAAGGTTACCCTCTTCTTGCGGGCCTGTGGGTGGTTCTGTGCATCTTGAGCTTTTCCCAGGAGGTCCGGAAACACCAGAGGTTTGAGCGATCGGGATCTGGGCGTTCGTGGGTAACGGAATGGGTCCATCATACGGAAATCTCGCCCGTATCGAACCGAGCAGAGCGAGCGGGAGCGGAAGCGTCCTGCCGAGTGCAGACTGTTCACTCCGATCATGTTCTGTAGTGCACTATGGGAAATAATCAACTCCAGGTGCGGTTTGGATCTTCAGATGAGTTCACTCCAATGTTTAGCATCAAATGCTCAACTGAAAAAGCTTTAGAGCCTTCCTGGGTAGATCATGGGTTTGATTCCCAGATAAATCAAGAACTGACTTTAGTGAGTCACTTTGGATAAAGCATCTGCCAAATGCATAAATGTGAATCTTCAATATAAGAAACACATGAAAAAACCCAACATGGCTTCCTCTGTTAACAGATGAGGTAACTCCAAAGACAAAAAAGCAGGAAAATCTGTCTTAAAAATGAAGGAAAATCCAAGTGTTTAGATAGAATCATGAGAAAAGTAAGTGTTACAGGTCATTTTTTGGAATCAGGTTTGTAAGTTCAGCACAGATTTGCAGTCTTTGCGATCACTTAAAACTATATTGGTCTTATATAGTTGTCTTAATTTCTAATCTTAAACATGAAAGCAATATGAAACATGTTCAGCAATGCAACAGAGTGTCTGCGACATTACACATTACGTTTGTGAGACGCTAAAACTGGAGAATCAAGTTATTCAGAGCAAAATAAGAAGGACAGTGATCCTGAAATGTATGATATTTCCCTTGTGTACTCTGAACACATGTAACAGTCGATTACACACACCAACTTCTACAAGCTAAACATGGCAACCAGCGAGCGGCCAAACACACATACACACACACACACACACACACACACACACACAGTGATGCCACAGATGGCAAGTAAAGCTTTCAGAAGTGTGAAAGAACAGCCAGGATCCGACAGATGGAATGAGGCGAACGGAAACCGGGAGAAAACATGAAACACACACGACGCCCTCAAAAAAGACACAGACAGAGGAGGTCAGCGCGGCACTCAGGAATCCCACACCTGCACCGGCCCGAACGACGAGCCAAATTCAGCACGCAATGCAAAAAAAATCAATGCAAAACCATCAGAGATGAAGACGGATGGGAGCCTGTTGCTCCTGAGCTTCAGATGGTTTTCTTTCTTCTTCAACCTAGAAGGACCAAGCGCTTTCAGAAGATGTGCATCATTCCCCTTTGCATCCGTTTATCCATCAATCCATCTGGGATCCATGATAGGTCTGATGGATTATTTGGGAAGTGCGTGTGGAGGCAGTCTCCTCCAAACTGAGTCAGCTACGTGTCCGTGGACGATCAGAAAATGTCCACTTCCTCTCGTCGTCCTGTGTCGTCTTTGCTGCTCTGTTTTATCTTTCAGGCTCCGCAGATGGAAAGTCTCTAAATCTCAGAGAGACTCGGAGGAGGCTGCAAGCTCTCTCTCTCTCTCTCTCTCTCTCTCTCTCTCTTTCAGGTTTCAGGCAGCCAATCACAGCGATCCAGCTCCCTCAAACACACACATGGCTTGCATCGCTTTGAATGCTGATTAACATTCAGCACTTGTGCTCAGAGGTGGGACAGCGAGAGGGGAGAACATGGAATTATGGAATTATTTTGGGAGAGAGATGAACAAAAAACATCATAAAACTAAAAGTGTGACTGGCGAATAGTCTATAAAAATACAGTCTATAAAAAAAGCATTGAGATGAGATGGGGGTGAAGCTTATTAAACCAAATCCAGCTCATATTTCACACCACAATCAAAAGAAAAAAAATTATATTACATATAATAATAATTATTTTGATTTATTTGATTTTATATATTTTTTTCACATTACAATAAATGGCAATGCTTTTTTTCTTTTAATTTGGGGTAAAATACAATATGATCTTCTTGACAGGTTTTATTCGACTTATAATTATTTTGCTGTGCATATTTACTGCTAATGTGTATGGTTTAACAATGAAAAATGTTCAACCCATTTAACTTCACATATTTCTAGTTAATTTATAATGGATTAAGTCATACAAATAATAAATAAATATCCATATCCTTATCCAAGCACATTAAATATGCAAATAGAAAATGGTTTTCTTAACTAAATTAAACACAGTAACACTGTATTTATCATAACATTAACATTTATTACTAAATATTTAATATTTATGCAATAGCACATAAAATACATAATATTAATAAAATAAAATGTCTTTAATAAATACATGTATGTATAAGTCTCTATATGAGATATGCTTGGTAACATCAAAAGGAAAGTCATTTCAGAAGAATGTATTTCTTTCTAAATTTCTTAATTAATAAAGTATAATGATTGGACCCTTATACAGATACACTTGCACTTGAACTGCAGATGCATTTAAATATGGCTCATTTATTATTCATTGTACTGTAACATATATGGAAATATATCTTGGGCAGAAGTGATCTGCATTTTTATAGTTTTAATATCCTAAAATATTATGAAAATATTTAATATCAAAGACTAAAAATGTTAGCATTACTTTTAATGTTAGCAAAATTTTATATTTATCTAGTTTGTTTCCCTTTGCTTTAATGAAATGAAATTTAAATTCAGCTTAAATGAGCATTTCCTTCTTTCCATCTTTACTCCAACTGTTTTCAACAAATTTGAAAACTCAAAAAAACATGATTATTGCTGACCGCCTCCAAGCAATTCATTGGCCTGGATGATATACAGTAGAATAGCATGGCATGCTGTGCAGGGACTGAATGGACGTCACCTGCACGGCCGTCTCGTTTGGACAAAGCGATGAGCCGCTCAGTCTGAGTTGAGGGAGTTTGCTCAACAGGAAAGAGCTAATTGTTTCCCCCCCGTCTGTCGTTATCTCCTCTCAGTAAAATGGGTCGCCGTCAGCCCGTGACCACCCTATCAGTGCCACAGCCTCGGTCCCGCCCCTCCGTCTCCATGACGACGACGCACTTCAAGCACTCCTCACCAGCGTGTGCAAAAGCCCACAAGCAACCCACGTGTGAGAGACAGCCACAAATCCACCGTCTTTCACCGCTGCACTAAAGAAATAAAGGGCACACAGAATTCTTAGCATTTGACCTTTTTTTTCATCATCACAGATGTGACTCCGTGTGAACACAAACTAATTTTGTCTGAATAAATGCATGTGCACAAGACATTGCTTGCTTCGGATGCCTTCGGATGCTGAGGTTTACATTACAGTGTAAATCAATAAATAAAACATCCCCACACTAAAAATATAATAGGAACTTATACAAAATTATTTATTAATCAATAGAAATATTATACGTTATTTTATGAATAAACAAATACATTGAGCCTCTAAATAAAATAAAAACACAAAATAAATTTTATAAATTACCTATAAAGTGATATAATATTATGAAGCATAATTTAAACCATATTATAAATAAAGGAGAAAATACACACTCTCTCTCTCTGTATGTATATTTGTGTAGAGAGAGAAATATTATATAATATTATCATTTTATTATTACAAGAATTCTAAAAATGTATAAAACATTTTATTATACACACACACACACATGTTGGTTTTTGTGGTTTATGGGGACTCTCCATAGGCGTAATGGTTTTTATACTGATCAAACTGTATGTGCTATTGCCCTACACCTACCCTACACCTAAACTTAGCCCTCACAGGAGACTGTGTGCATTTTTAGATTTTCAAAAAAACACCATTTAGTATGTTTTTTAAGCCTTTTGAATTACGGGGACATAGGCAGTGTCCTCATAAAACACCTTCAAATTGTAATACCTCTGTCATACCCATGTTATTATACAAATTTGTGTCCTCATAAACCACATAAACCCGCACACACACACACACACACACACACACACACACACACACACACACACACACACACACACACACACACATACACACACATTACATACATTATATAATAGCACATAGTAAGTAGGTACATCTAAAAATACATAAATAAAATAAGCAAGCAAGCCACAAGAACACATGGTTAAGAATTACATTTTTACTTATTTACCTTTATATATTTTTTAATTAATTCATTATTTTAATTTTATTAATATTTATTTATATTTAATTGATTTAAAATTGTATTTTATTTAATATTTATTTACTGTTATTTTTACTCACTGTGGCTTTATAAGTCAATCAATCAATCAAAGAACCCATGATTAAGCACACTGTAGGTCATTTACTGTTTCAATAGCGTCTAGCAACATGCTGCATCATATAGAATTCTCCTGTGGTGTCTCACTGGTGTGTGTAAATCAGCTTTGAAAGTAGTTCATCCAATCAGATTTTAGAGCCAAAACAAGCCATTTTATATTAAACAATAACCTCATTCGTCCAATAATTAGCACCTCACAATAACAGCTTTGCTTTATATGACAATGTGCGAGTGAAATGTGCTTATATAAGCTGCCCTGCTCAGCTGTCGAGTTTAAATGAGAGAAGCAGAATGAGTAGGAGGCAAGAGTGTGAGAAATGATTCTGCGAGGGACAGAGAAAAGGATCGCCGGAGGGAAAGAAAAGAAAGAGAGGTCATCATAAAGCTATACAGACTGATTTAAAACACTTGGCATGAACAGTAAGAACACAGAGCGATCTCCATCGGCTCTCCCTCTCTTCAGACGGTTTCTGTCCCAGCGAGAGTCAGTGTTTTCATCAACAAGATGAAGGACTGAAACACAAGCAGCTCACTGCTGCGGCTTTAACAGAGCACACAGATTTCAAAGGATTCCTGCCACGGAAAACAGGATTTTCTCTGCCTTTTTCCAGTCACAATGTGATGCGGCTTAGCAAAACAGCCACTATTGAAGGACGGGTCAGTGCAAACCAGACTGAACCAAACGCAAACCCATGTTCAGAATACTTTCATACTAGCATACTATCATAATTATCGGTCTATATGTAGTACATACAATGTGCATTAACATTTTCTGCATGGAATGTGCAAAATGCACAAAAAGTATCCCACAATGCAATGCTTTCAACCTGACCTTCCACTTCCTATGTAAAAAAATAAACCCAGAAGTGTTAAAACTACATATACATATATACAGAGACATATTTGCATGACAATAAGCATAACACAAGCACATTTAAAATGCAATTAAGCACATTTATTTTTTACATTATATTTATTATGACCATGACAATTAAGAACATTGTAATGTAAAAATGTTCTTGCTTGCAATTAATGCAATTAAGAAAAAAAATTATAATAATATAGATTTTTGCCATTTTTCTTTTTAATTTTTTTTTTTCCCATTGTAATACTACTGAAAAAACAAGCAAATAAAAGAATAAATAAATAAAAATAAATGTTATATATAAGATCTAACTTCTTTAATACAGTTTTAATTTTTGCATTATGAGCTTATTTTCATGACACTTAAGTACATTTAGAATCCCCTTCCCAGTAGCCCTCTAATGTAAAAATATTCTTTCTCCTGTTTTTTAGTTTTTCTATTTAAAAACTAGTGAATATTGTTAATGTCCTGCAGCAGCTTGAAAACATCTCCTGCCAGATAACACACACAGCCCTGAAACCAATCTAAACCTCGTTTAGCTCATTAGTATTAACTCCAGAACTCATCTGATTAGTTCAGAATGTGCCTGCAGGGTTAATGAATAGAAGCAAAACATCCCCCGTTTCCTACCAATGACATTACAGCACTAATCTAATAATATAAACCAATAAATGACCTACTAAAGAGTCATCGCTCCCCACCGGGACACAGATCTCTCCTGCTTCAAATCACACACAGCAGCACTCAACGCTATAATAGTGCAGCTGTCACATGACACACACACACACACACACACACACACACACACAGGTACGAACACACCTGCTGAACATCTCGAATCATCTAGAGTCATCGCTCCCCACCGGGACACAGATCTCTCCTGCTTCAAATCACACACAGCAGCACTCACCGCTATAATAGTGCAGCTGTCACATGACCACACACACACACACACACACACACACACACACAGGTACGAACACACCTGCTGAACATCTCGAATCATCTACTAAAGAGTCATCGCTCCCCACCGGGACACAGATCTCTCCTGCTTCAAATCACACACAGCAGCACTCACCGCTATAATAGTGCAGCTGTCACATGACCACACACACACACACACACACACACAGGTACGAACACACCTGCTGGACATCTCGAATCATCTACTAAATATGGTCTATTGACATGCAGATCTTGTCTGTGGACAATTTACAATCAATAATAATGCAAGCAATACAGTTTCACTATGCAGCTTTAGTACGGAATATTTATTAAATATACAGTACCTTAAGGAGTTCTTTAGGAAAATCATGGCCACTGTTTAGTCCTTCCAGATTCCCGATGAACTGAGTGCAGGACATTCGCTTGCCAACGTTCTGCCAGAAAACAGAAAAGACCAACACACACCTGTTATTAGTCCTCATTCGTCTGCGCAATAACACAGAAATCAACAGCATTCGGACTTTTACACATTTAATCACACAGCGAAAAAAAAAAAAATTATATATATATATATATATATATATAAACAATGTCCCAATGCTATATATATATATAGCATTGGGACATTGTTTGCATGACACGTAAGGACATTTAAAATGCAATCGGTCTATCTATCTATCTGTCTATATAGTATTAGTATTTGTAATAATCTATTAGTATTTATTATTTTGTAAAATGCATATGCTGAACATCTAAAATTTTTAAACTAGACAAGGTGATTTTCTTTACATTTTGGCAATAAGAAATTGGCAGAAAATGTGCTTAATAGTCATGAAGACAATACCATAATTCAGAAATACTTAATGGACCAAAAAATAAGCCTAATTTTTAAGCCTTCCTTTTTTTTCCCTCTAGTTATAAAATATTTCCAGGACATTTCGTCACCAGATTTGGCTTTTGATGCATTAAAATGTGCTCAAAAAGTGTACGAGTTTGTAATTTATTGCACATTTTCAGATGAGATGTCAGAGTCGGGCATTTTCCGCCTCTGAAAGTCAGCATGAGATGTCCTACATTTAAGCTGCGAGAGCATGAATATATGAATGTCTGGAGCTACAGAAAGGCTCTGGAATACATCATCTGATATTGTGGACTGAGGAGTTTCATCAGAGGAAAGCTGAAATCTCTCACAGCTCTCATCAGGACCATAAACCTGTTACCATGGCGACAGCGAGTCTGGCCTATAACAGGCATCATGTGCTCGCTGACGGCCCTAAACCCTTTAACAAAAGCACAGGAGCCGCGCTAAATATCCTGCCAGCAGACAGACATCAGCAGTGATTGACAGACCACAGATCCGTCCAGACGTCCATCTCTCTGCCTCTTCCAGAGCTGAAGGGTTAAACAACGCTTGCACTCCACAGAGTTACATTAAGAGCCATTAAGAGCCTTTTATTATTCGTTTTGTTCTTACACACTGAGATAGAAGTCAGAATTATTGTTAGCAACAGTATTTCTGAGCATATAGAGCTGTTGATGTCAATTTGTAGGCCGAGCTGGAAGGCTAATTCACTACAGGATCCCTTGAGTATTTCAAATAGGTTTTTAGATTGTTAACGGTTAACAGACTTTCATGTTTTGTTCTATAACAAATTACACACGTCAAACATGATCTCTGAAATCCTTTAAAAACATAAGTTTTGACATAAGAACTACAACTATCACATGGACATGAGTTTAAAAGTCAGACAATCATATCAGTCCTCATAAAGCAACATGGTAGCAACTTATTTTAATTTCATAAATCAAAAACTGCTGCTCCAAAAATCATTTTGCCCCTGGCATTTTCAGAGGAAATCTACAGGGAAAAAATGCATAACGCATTTTGACAAGCTCACATATTCAAATGGCACAGAAAAATGTATATTAAAACTACACTTATAATCCATTCAATACAAAAAAATATTGTAAAGTATCTAACTTAAAACTGAATATTGCATCCGGTATCTGTGTGCACTATAAACTTTATGCTTATTAGATTATCGCATGAATAGCTAATCAACATGTTAATGGTAAACTGTACACAAACAGTAGTGATTTGAATCCCCCGAGCTGGTGTGTTGCTATTGTTCACTAAAAACTAATACTATAACTGTTTGCTTCATTTTTGGTAATTAAAATGAAGCTTAAATAAAATAAAACATAATAATAAAAATAAATATTACATGTAAAACTTAAATTTAAAAACACAAATGAAAAACTGAAATAAATTTAGCAAGGCTGAAGTAATAAAATTTTCTAAAACTAAAATAAAAAAGAGCTAAAGAGAAATGAAAAAATAAATGAAATGAAATTTAAGCAAATGAAAATTAGAAATTTTGCCTAAAATCTAAATCAGTAATATAATGTATAGAAATATAAAAAAATAAAAGAAAATATAAATATGATTAAAAAAAAGAAAAAAAAGAAATTGCCTTCACAACTAACTAAAATAAGATTAAGTTGAAGTACTAAAATGACTTAAACTAAAATAAAAATACAGCTAAATAGAAATATAAAAAAACAAAAATAAAATAACAAATATTACATGAAAAACAAACAAAACTCAACAATTAGAAATATTACCTTCAAAACTAAGTTTAAGTTGAAGTGCTAAAATGACTGAAAAACTTTTAAAAAATAAAGATAAACAGAAATGTAAAAAAAAAACCTAATAAAAATGAAAAAAGGCACATAAAATGACTATCAGTAGTGATTTGTGTCTCCTGTTGCTGCCTGTGTTGAAGATTCAAATTCATGTACTGTATAGTTTTAATGA
Source organism: Aspiorhynchus laticeps (assembly GCA_023376895.1). NCBI lineage: Eukaryota > Metazoa > Chordata > Actinopteri > Cypriniformes > Cyprinidae > Aspiorhynchus > Aspiorhynchus laticeps. Next base: position 54,784 of record JALXFT010004212.1, on the reverse strand, counting down.
ACCTTTTCAAATTGTAATGCTGACAATATCATTTGCAATAAAGTAATAAACTGGAAAAATATGTCTCAGGTCTCAGCTTTGTGAAACTTCTTGGATGTGTGCGACTGCACTGAGATGAAGATCTGACCCTGCATTACTCTTGTCTGTGTGCTGAAGTGATCATTCAGTGACTCACGTGGCCGTGCAGGTCTGTGTTGAGCAGCATAAGAGCACAGGTCAGCGTGTGGACACTGTCTGTGAGACAACAACACACAAATACATATTTACACATGTATGTTGTGTTTATCATGTGACGCGCGCGCACACACACACACACACACACACACACACACACACAAGTACATATTTACACATGTATGTTGTGTTTATCATGTGATGCGCGCGCACACACACACACACACACACACACACACACACACACACACACAAGTACATATTTACACATGTATGTTGTGTTTATCATGTGACGCGCACACACACACACACACACACACACACAAGTACATATTTACACATGTATGTTGTGTTCATCATGTGACACACACACTCACAAGTACATATTTACACATGTATGTTGTGTTTATCATGTGACGCACACACAAGCTGTACCTTCAGATAGCGTGAGAGATGAATTGCACTGCACATATCGACGAGAAAAGTGTGCTAAGATCCGCTCTCTCTCCTGCGTCTCACCTGTCAGAGCAAACTCTAGCAGAAATGCCCTGAAAAACACAAGCAATGATAAACAAATGCCCTGACATCAACACACAATGATGAAAAAACAATGTCATGATCATTTATACAAGTGAAAATTAAATAGAAATGTAAAATGCTAATTAATTTAGTGCCAGTATTTCTAAATTGACTTTAAAATCATATTTTTTAGTTATTACTTTAGTATTACAGATATAACTATTACTAGTAGTAAATTATTGCTTATTAATATTAATAATATTATTTCACTGTATATACAATTTATATAACACACACACACACACACACACACACACACGCATGCACACTCTATATTACATAACTTGTATATATAGTATAATATTACAAAACATATCATCATAAACATAATAAATGTATTAATTTAGAATAATATTATTAACAAACAAGTGATATAATTACATTGTTGCTTGTTAATATTACTTTAAATATACACAAAAATATGTATATACACACACAATGTGTGTGTGTGTATGTAGGGGCAGATAGATAGACAGACATATTTTTTGTGTGTAGTTAAACAAAAAGAAAATCATTTTTCATTTACATATTTAATGTGCTGACCTTAGTGCTTGGTCCAAAGTCATTTCAGTAAGACTGAAGTAGTGCAGATATTCCTCTGCCACCAGGCGACTGAAGTCATTACTAAAAAAGGAGTCAGATATGAAAAGACAGTCAAAGAGGATGACAATGTAAGAACAAACAATGGAGACACGGGAGGAAGGGTGACAGACGTGACCAAGGCCTGTCAGAGATACACCGCTGGATGAACATTCCCATGATGCACCTGTTAGAGAGAGAAGAGCTCTTAAAGTACAGATGCTGTGAGCAATAAAAGCAGAGGCAGAGAATAAAAGCTGCATGAAATCCTGCGTTATATAACAGCGGCACAGAGACCAGCACAGGACAGACAGAGATGGACAAACCACAAGGTCAGAGAGAAGATGCTCAAACTGACTGCATTTACTTTCTAACATGTTCCGGATTTTTTATTTTTTATTTGTAATAAAAAAGTATTATTGTGTTCAGAAAAATTTAATGACTTGCTCCGTTTCTGACATAAAAAAAATTATAACAAAATATAAAAATGCATTAATACACAAGAACAAAAACTACAGCATAATGTATTGCTAAGATATGTGTTATTGTAATAGTTAAACTATTAAAAAATAATTTTGTTAAATTAAATAAAGCTGAAATAATTTAAACATTTTAGATGAAAAACTTTTTTTAAAATTAAAAAACCTTGATGAAAAATGTTCAACTAAATGAACATTTGAAATGTTGCCTTGTCAACTGACTGAAATAAGTTTAAGTACTAAAAATGACAAAAAATGAGTTTAAAACATTAAACCTAAATAGAAATACAAAAAAAAAAAACGAATATGAAGAAAGCAGATAAAAATGTAAAAAAATTGTCTATATACTGTGTGTGTATATATATATATATATATATATATATATATGTGTGTGTGTGTGTGTGTGTGTGTGTGTGTGTGTGTGTGTGTGTGTGTGTGTGTATATATATATATATATATATATATATATATATATATATATATAAAGTAACAAGACTAGCAATACTAAATAACTATACTATACTACTATACTAACAATACTATTTAACAATACTAAAATAACACGCTTAAAGAGGATATACTCACTTTTTACTCAAATGTCGTGCAACATCACACTTCCTGAAGCCGTCGAGGTTGAAGAGCCGCTTGGCCAGACGTTTGGCAGAGTCCAGATCAGCACGGTTACCGTTACTGAGAGTGTCATTACTACCCAAACCCAAACGCTCACTCAGCTCCTGATCCAAATCTGGGTCCACAGCAAAGAGAGGAGGTTTCTCTCTGAACAAACACACAAATAACATCATTCTGCTGTGCTGAAGCCAATCATGACCTCTGAAAGAACATGCATTCTGTATAAAGACGTCAAGTTTCCAAAACAATCAAATCCTTAATTTTCTCAATGAAAATAATGTTGTTTTTTTCATGGTAACTTTAAGTACCATGTAAATACATTGTGTATAAGCATGGTAACCATTCATTACCATAACACTCACTACAGAAGTACATTACAGAACCACTGCACCGCTTTTTTAAAGGATGAAAACAGAAATAGACTAGGAAGCACCATTTCATGCAAGAAGCACAAAAAACATTGTAAGATATATAAGCTTACTAAAACGTATGGTCAGTTCTGACACACCTCCATTTTATAATATTCCACATTTTCAATAATATAATCATAAATTCATTACAAATTGAAGTATGGGAATTACGTAGTGACCAAAAACCTTGTTAAACAAATGTTCTTCAAACATTCAACTAAATGACAGAAATATTATATTGTTTAAAGGAGATCACATATGAAATGATAGTGATTTGACACTAGTAACACTGATGTAAATGTAGTATCTGGGATTTTGGCATAAATTGTGGTTACCAAGATAAATAACCACAAACAGCTTTACAGTCAGAAATCATTTCCATTTTGTAATGGTGTTAAATTGTTATTGCGCTCTATTGATCTGATTTCCTCTGGTTTCTATAAATGAACGTGGGACAGCAGTCCTCATCTCAGCCCTTCTTATCAGTGACTCACGCTAAATCCACAGCAAAGACAAACCATGAGCACAAATGTGTGAAACTCAAACAAAGACGTCTGGAAGCACAGAAATGATTCTTAAAGAGACAAGCACGACAAATGAGTATTTACTCCATATCTGGGTTATTAGCATTGACAAACTAAAACCATTGTTTTTTTTATTACTTGAAATAAATGTTACATAATAAACATTAACAGATTAAATTCAGCCTGTTTCTCATTTTCGTTTAGTTAAGGTTGAAGTAGTAAAAGAAAAAGAAATAAACTGAAATCTATTTCAGCCTATATACACACACATTTGAAAAAACAAAACAAATGAAATACAAAAGACAAAAACAAATAAAAAATTAAATAAAATCTAATTCAAAATATTGACAAAACCCATAATAGTAATAATAGCAACTAAAATAACACTGGTCCATATTTCTGGAAGGAAATGTGAACAGTTTAGAAGAAATAGTCTTGTAAGGCCCAAAGAGAAAAACAACTTAACTGTTACCATTTGAACATTTGATGATGATTCTCAAAAGTGAGTGTTGTTTGCCCGTTGTAGGTGTGCTGGGTTGTTTCCAGTTTTATAATACCAAATTATGATCAATAACAACAGTTATGCTTGTCTTTCTGGTTAATACTGCTCTATTACATTCATTAGGACAATGACAGATTAATACAGCAATACAGTGCTGATCTGCATCCAGTTCAAACAGTTTCTACCTGTACAGTGTGTGGACGCTCCTCTCCTTCAGCGCAGAACAATGCCAGCAAAACACTGAGTGGGCTTTTTTCCTCAGACCACCTCTGCCAAAACACCTCTGTGATGTGACTCTCTGAACCTGAGCCATGTTTGAATTAATACTCCGCTTTTCACAGTCCACCTGAGCCGTTTGTCCAGCATCTGCGCGCTCAGTGTCTCCTCAGGTGTTTGAGGACATCTCTGTGAGACCAATGCTGCCGTTTCAATCTCTTTGTGACTGAATTAATCTGGTTTTAGTTATTAAATATCTCTATTCCAAAGATCCTGAAATTTCAATCCATCCTCGAACTGTTTAGCTCACAAACTTGTCAGATATTTCCTTCCCAATGAGTTTGCCACTGCTTTCTCTCTCTTTGTGAATGTTGTTGACGCTCTAATGACCTTCTCAGTTCAGTGTGGTATGTAACATCTCTCAATCTCTCGCTCTATAGTGACTCCTCAGTTCACACACACTTTAAAATGTACAAAGCACTTGATTTCTTTCCCATGATTCGCTTTATAATAGTGATAAAATAATTAATGAGTCATTTGATCATGTACACACTGGTAACGAATACATTCTCTCCTCAAATGAGTGCTTTATCTTTCTCTGTACACACAGTTTAGTTATTTATCAGTGTGACAGCCACGTTCTACAACTAAAATCACTTAAAGGTATTTACTTCTGCATTTATAGTAAGTGTTTTCAATATTGATAATAATCAGAAACGTTTCTTGAGCAGCAAATCAGCATAGAATGATTTCTGAAGATCATGTGACACTGAAGTAATGATTCAGCTAAAAATTCAGCTTTGATCACAGGAATAAATGACAATTTAACAGATATTCACATAGAGAACAGTTATTTTAAATTGTAAAAATATTTCTGTTTTTCACTGTATTTTTGATCAAATATAATGCAGCATTGGTGAACATAAGAGATTTTAAAAAAAATCTTACCAATCCCAAACTTTTGAATGGTAGTGTCTATTCACATACAATCCACTTGATGATTAACCTTATACCATTTTCTCTGTACTCTATGAAGGGGAAACACAATCATACATAGAACGAAAGAGAGAAAGGGAGAACAGTTGAGGTTGGGTTTTTCTGTGCCACTGGGCTTAACGTTTGGCTAAGCACCTTCACAATGCTGCTACTGTTCCTGCCATGCCAAACGAATAACACACACAGTTTTAACTGGCATAAGAAATGAGCACTCATTATAACACAACTAGGATTTGATTGGTTGATAGGTTGGCCGACCAGTGCAAATCCATTGTTGTGTTCATTTTCTTAGTTATACCATTGCACCTCATTCATACATAGGGATTTTTATACAAATGGGCAATTGCAACAGTGATGCTTTTAATACTAATGATATGCTTGATTCTAAGTGACACCTTTGCAAATAGCATTTATGAATAACTGTCTCCACCTAGTGCTTTACTTTAGCTACTACAGGATGGTAGTGTAATATTGCAGTGCAATGCTGCACTGTGCCTACAAATACATATAGCATTTACAACAGGTGCTAACTTATTTTTATAAAACAAAAACAAAATACAGACATATCACAATAATCATCCTATAAATAAGGATTTATGGAGCAAAATTCCTCTAATTGTGAAAATATATATAATTTTTCAAACTATTCCCAGCCTCATGGGTTTCTCTGTCTCAAGGTGATCCATGTGGCAGTAACTTCTGTTCTCTGCCAGCAATCGGCTTTGCCTTTCATCTGTCCTTCTCTCTCTCTCTCTCACACACACACACACACACACACACACACACACACTCTAAACTCAGCCTGCAGTCAAGTCACAGGCACAGCAGATGGAAAAGGTTAAACCGACAGACTAATAGGTCATTCAGAATCATTACGCAGTAAATTAGATACACTTGGATAAATAAAGGAAATATTGCTTAGAATCCACCTCAAGCAATTCACCCCTAACCTGTGAAAATGGAATGTGCATATATTATATAATAAATAAAATCTAAAGACACATCTAAAGACACATCTTTTTCGCCAGCACCTGACTAACTAATACTAACACTTACCTATTCTATTTAAAAAAAAAAAAAAAAAAAAAAAATCCTAGCTACGTGTACTGTGCTAGACTAACTGAGATTTGCCATGGCACTTGTATACTGTTGCTCTCTCGATGGTCTGATTGCTTCTATTGCTCTCCTCATTTGTACGTCGCTTTGGATAAAAGCGTCAGCTAAATGATTAAATGTAAATGTAAAATGCATACAATATTACAAATTATTTTATATTACTTAGTTACCCTAAACCCTTGTTAGGGGTAATGTATCAGGTAACCTCCACATCAATCTCACAAAACATTCTTATGATAATGAGGTGAAATATAACCTGAACATTTCCTGGCAGCTTTCCTAAAATTCACCAATACTCAAGTCATAGTAAACAAAAATGCAGTATATGTTTTACTTCAAAAGAAATGGTTGCTTGAATACTCCCTCTGCTGGAAAAACTGAGCCATTGCAAAGACCATATTAGTGGGCCAGGTATACTCAGGGCTTGTCCAAATAGCCACACTTGCGGTCTTGACCACTTGTCTACTTACATGACATATTTCCTCTAAATGTTCAAGTGGGCACAAAGACTACAACTTTTCATTATCCAGTGGGACACACTTATAGTGTTTTAAAAATTCAAGCATTTACAGAGCTTTGTTTTGATTTTCAATACTTTGCATTTAAAAATAAACTTCTAAATGTCTGTTCAGTAGCCTCTATAACAGACAACACAATTGAACAATTGTGGCGCTTCTAATTAAGTGATTAAAAAGTACAGTTGCAAATGTTGTACAAAATAAACATACTTACTGTATCTTTGCACAAACAAAATGTGCAACCCTTTATGCTTTACTACCAAATTATATGTAATACCTAATTATTATTAATATGTAACTTACACTGGGAAGGTTTTTTGGACCTCACTGTAAAAAGTTGCAAGATTTATTTCCAGAACATGATGCATGATGGGATACACTTTGCCTTGCATACTGCTCCAGAGTGGTGTTTGAAGTAGTGTGGATTTAGTGTGTTAAGGGCACTGAGCTTTAGCATTTTTAAGCCCTGGGACAGTCATGTGCAATTACTGCCTGTTGCATGCACGTGCTCTCAAGTGGCCAAGACCACAAGTGTGAGTATTTGGACAAGCTCTCAGAATGGCATACCTCCATACTACACAGAAGACCTTCTACAACCACGGCACACTACTAAATTTTCCTACCCAAAACATACAATTGCTCACTTTAGTGATGAAAATGACACAAACCTGGGCAGTGAAAGAGGTGGGTTGCTCTGCCAGCTCTGTCCGTTGCGATCGTCGGACCCGCTGCTGAGACGTTCGCTGGATGGTGCCCGTGTGGCATCCGTATCTCCTGTTATCGTCAGCACCGACTCTGAGAGGCTGGGTATCTCTACATGTGCCAATGGCGCGAAACTGAGCTCCACAATTTGCCGGGCGCTCTGGTAGATCTGACCCTGCACCTGTGGTGTCAGTGTGGGGAGGTCAAAGGTCAGGACAGTTTGAGTGCTAGAGGTCAGAGGGTCGAGACTGTCCAGACTGCTGTAGGAGGTGCCCTTGGCACGGTGTGACTCCATGATGTTCTCAAAATGCCGGCTGAATGTGTCCAAACTGTTTCTGGACCTTCTGCAAGGACCATGGACCAGGATGGGAGATTTTAGAGCTGGGTGGTTGTTACTAAAATGATCTTGAGGCCTAGAAAAAGATAGGCTTGTTATTTCTGATATTCTGAACCATTATTAGTTGTTTAACAGTTTCTTAAAAAAATAAATGCATGTTTCCCACTTCCCACCTCTTTAGCATCATGCTGTAAAACTCCTCTTCCTCATCTCGCTGATCAGCCAACAGCCTCCTCACATCGCCCTGCATCCTGACAGTGACCCAGCTCGCAACATCCTCCTCTTCCTCCTCCTCCTCCTCCTCCTTCCCCCCATCCTCCTGTCCATCTGTTCTTTCATTCGGCATCTCACCTTGCGGGCTGCTCCCAGCACAGGAAGTTCCCATGACACTTCGGTTACTTCCAAATGCTGAATCAGCATCCTCTTGCTCTGCTAACAGCACCTCGTCTATGTCTGTCTCCCAGTAACATCGTAAAGGAACGGCGTCCAAATCGGTCTCGGAGTATTTCAAAGTTCGCCGAATTATACCCGTTTTGGGGGAGGTGCCTGGGGCCGCAGGGGGCGGAGTCACTAGCTCCACCTCCACGTGTTGGACGTCATGATTAGCTCTGAGAGCAAGCTCATCCAATGGCAGGTATGAGGGTGGTATTGGGGTGGAGTGGCCACTTGGTGGAGCTGTGGAGGATTCTGGAACATCTAGGTCAATAACAAAAAAAAATATTCAGCTCTGATGTGAACTTAATCAGTTTGGTTCAATGGATACTGACAATGCATGGTTGACGACTGTATTTCAGCTCAGTGATATTGTAGTGTTATTCCACTTTCATATGAGAACACAAACACTTTCATACACTTGAAACCATCTAAACTAGGGGTGTCAAACTCAGTTCCTGGAGGGCCGCAGCCCTGCAGAGTTTAGCTCCAACCCTGCTCCAACATAGAAACCATGTAGTTTTCAAATAAGCCTAAAGGGCATGATTAGCTGGATCAGGTGTGTTTAATTAGGGTTGGAGCTAAACTCTGCAGGGCTGTGGCCCTCCAGGAATTGAGTTTGACACCCCTGATCTAAACGTATTTCTGCCTTAAAATAATCCTAGAAAACAGCACTTAATTGCTAATGCTGGAATCTAAGTAATCATTAAAACTGATATTAAAGAGGTCAACTGGCTACTCACTCTTCTCTCTTTTGCTGGCAGTGTTTTCTGCTGGAGTGCCAAACAGAAACTCCCACTTGGCACGAGCATTTTTCTGACAGTGCAGAGATGGACCTGGCACTAAAGAACCGCCATCAGACTGCAACACCAACACAATATAAACACATTAGCTTATAATAAACCGTGAACTCGATGTACTTGCAAACAAAGGGCCTCATTCATCAGAAGGAACTTGTTCAAGCTGTTCTTTAAGCACTATAACGAATATAGCTATAATTCAACCGTAAATGCAAGAATGCTTTTATGAACAGGGGCTCACCTGTATTCCTGATGATGGGTGATTTGCTTGGTTGCTGTTCTGGCTGGACTCAGGTGAGATGCAATCTCTGTCTCCTAGGCTTCCTGTTACTCCACTAGAGCTCGGGGACGACCCAACCAAACCCTGTTGATCTCCAAACCCCTGTTCGTCCTCTCCTCTCTCCCCCTCTTCTAATGCCACCGGCCCTAGAAGCAAAGCCTGCCTTCTCTTCCATTCTGCAAGTCTCTGTTGCTGTAGTAGCCTGGTCATCTCCTCTAAACTTTCCCCAGGGCTGTGGTTTGCTCCACATACCGAATTGCTCACAATGTCCCCTCCTGGTTCTATGACCTCAACCCTATCACTTTTTCTGTACACTGGAGTGCTGCTCTTGAGATTACCTTCGAGCTTTTCTGACAAACTGAACTTCCCTTCCTCTTTCTTTGCCTGCTCTTTCCACTGCTGTCTAGATGTCCAACTGACCGGAGAATCGTCCACACTCTGACCGATAAACAACCGCCTGGAGATCTCCACACTTTCTGCAACAACATGGTCATCCCAGTCCTCCTCGTCCAGGAACCAGGGTTCCCCAGATGTCCACTCCTCTCCAGTGTACTGTGGAGGCTTGTGACGGTGTAAAGTGGGGCTGTCAGAGACTGGCAGGTCAGCTCTAAGCTGACGAGGATCTCGGAGTGGAGAACACACGCCTGCTTTGGACAGACTTGGACGAAGAAGACGAGACGGGAGGGCTGGAGATTCAGGGTCTTCTCCCACTGGGACAGAGCAGAATGAATGAATGGCCAAGTCATCTCTTAAATCCAAGCTCTTAGTAGCTGGTGCTTTATGCAGGTGCGGAGGAACCCCATTTGTGGTAGAATTGTCTTCATGCACAGGTATGTTCATCTTGTCAGCCGAATGATGCACTGGACTCTGCTGTAAGGACTCGTGCTGGATTTCTCTAGAAGGATACTCATAGTTTGTGCTGCTTAGATTAGATGAACCCCCAAAAACAATGGGAGGAGGAGAACTTCGTACCTCATTGAAAATTGTTGACACCTTGGTGGCCTCTTCTGCAATCTTGCGGGCTATCTCAGGACTGTTCAGAGCTGAGGAGTTATTGCTTCCACTCAGCTGGTTCAGACCATGAGTGGGTGTGTTTGTGAGGCTGGTCCTTTGCCCTGACAGAGTCCTGTCTTCACCCCGGCTTCCCCAACTTTGACCGACTGGAGCGGAGCAGTCTTGCTTTGAACTGAGGTTCTGTTTGGGGCATCCTTGGGACCTAGAGGTGGATTTCTGCTGGTTGTTGTGGGATGAGAAAGCATCTGATGCTAGGCTTTTGGGGACACCACACGCAGCTCCTACCCTGCCTTGGTCAGGATCATGGTGGTAGGCACAGCAGTTTGGCACTGGTGGGCCTGCCCAAGACTGGCATCGTTCTCTATAGTGCTGATGAAACTTTGGACTCCAGTCTGAGCAATGAGAAAACTTACACCTCAATTGGGGAGACCCAAATTCCTTAAGAGCTCGCTGTGTTGCAGCTTGACCGATAGGATCCAAAGTAGAACCCATGTGCTGGTGAAATGGACTATTATTGCAGGTAGATTCCACAGGTCGTGACCACACTGAGTCACTATACCTCTTATGTGGACAAGCCACTACCTCATTTATTCCACCGGGACTATTACACGGACTCTCTATGGTTTTGACATGGGCCTTCTCAATGTAGCTGAAAGTGACCACGGACCGCTGCCCGTGCATTGGTTTAGAGTTCTTGTGATGGCTGCATGCTCGACAAGGTGTCTCAGGACCAGATGTCCGTCCAGAGTTTGACGAGTGGGCATGTTTTAATTGTTTACTGTCAATGTTGTTATTTAGGCCAGAGGACACTTCTTGGAATGGTTCCTGCTGGGGAATGCTGCGTCTTTGAGAGGAATCCAGAGAATTGTGTGAAGGCTGCAGTCTGAGGCTAACATTTGGCCTGAATGTGCTGCTGGGAGGTGCGGGACACCCAGATGCCGCCTGTGCTAATTTGGTCAAAGCTTCAATGGGACCATCTTGCTCCACTGTCGTCTCACGTCTCCCATCATGCTCTGGTGGGGATCTTACCTCCACATACAAATGAAGGACTTTCCCAGTTTGAGACATGGCGTCATAACAGTACAACACAAAGAGAGAAACTGTGATGAAGACTAAATAAGAGACTAACTGGGAGAGATGGGGATACTTTTTTTCCGTTCAGGTCGGTTTGTGAATTCCTGTGACTTGTCTGCGAGTGTGCTTTTAGTTCATGGAGATGCTGTTCTTCAGATACCCTCTCCTGCCAGACCAGCTACTACAGACGGCGATGGCATAGACCATTGCACCTAACACATGAAAGACAGACAATTAATAAATTGCAATTTTTCAAGTGCTACACATAAATTTTGTGACGTTTTTCCTTGCCACAGTCAGCCTTGGCTTTTCATCTTTTTCATTATTTCAAACAGAAAACAAGATTATTTTGCTTAGCCCATTGGCAGATTATTTTGTTTCAATCAAAAACTCACTTAATTTTTACGCTTTTTTTTCTGAAAACAAGACAATAATTTTTACTTGTCTAGAAAATCCTTCTTGATTTAAGATTTTTTTAGATATTTTGGCTGGAAACAAGACAAAAAAAAAAAAGCACCGTAGCGCCGCTTGAAGTAGAACCTATGAGTCAAACACACCTACTCACTGTCTGGTTAGCTGCCAATCAGTTCCCAAATACGATGCCATTGGATTAGAGTGCTGTCAATTTCACAGCTCAAAATGGAGAAGCGCAATTTTGCAGGCTGCAGACCACGTCTCTGTTCATTGTAAGTATTAAATTATAATTATAGGCCTGTTGAAAAGCTGAAAATGTATGTTGAAAGCTCCTTAGAGTTTGTGGTTATTTGTGTTGCCGCGATGCACCAGCACTGCTTAAAATAGAAATCGTTATGTTACGTTTCTTCCTGTTGTTTCAAAGATTAAAGGCACAATCACTTTCCCAACTAGTCTGCAGTAATGTGGTAAATGCTAAAATGTGGGGTTTTAATAATGTTAGCGTTCTGACACTTGGAATTTTAAGATGTAGAATAGTAAACACCTGTTTGTATTGAATAAACAAACGTTTTTGCTTGTTTTGGTTTTGTTTGCAATGTCCAAGAACAGCTTCACATTAAATGATTTTGTCTTTAATCAGATGATAATATGGCTATTAAATATACTATTTGTGTAATATTGATGATTAAGTTAGAGTTTTTTCTATTTTTTTGTGTAAAAAGAAAAGAAAAGGGGACAAAGTGAGGCACAGCAGCAATACATTCAAGGTTTCTTCAAGAAGAAATCATGTCAAAGACAGGTAGATGCAGTACAGTGCAAGTCAGAGCCAATCCACCAGGCAGGGCCAAGTAGGCCAGCAAATTATCAGCCCTGAACCTGGCAGCACAGGTCAGAGCCAGCCAAAAGAGGGCCAGTGAGGACTACACCAGCAGCCATCTATCTGCAGCAACAGAACATGAGCAATTTTTACAAAAAGTTCACTAGACACACACACCGTCTGTTTGGACAATGAAAGAAGTTGAGAACAAGCCTGTTCAGTTGTTTTTATTTATAAAAAGAGAGATGAGTTGTCCAGGCACTTGTGCAGTGCCCTTTTTATGTCATCCCACTTGTGTTGGGGCACACGAATTTTCCCATGACCCCCCCCTCCCTCCCTCCCTCCCTCCCTGTGCCACCCCATTAAAAGAATCCTAGAATCACCCCTGCCTGTACGTACAACTAAAATTGCTCCAAGATCCAAAACTTGTGAAACAAAGCAACATGGCAGAGAAGTAGAGTACATTTCTCGGTCTTGACATATCAGTAGAAATTCAATTATAGAGATGCAGCAACCTGATTATATCAGCAGCGGCCATCTGACTCTCTTTTTTTCCCCACTGATGACATATTCATTCTATAGTTCACCCATCCATTTAACCAATGTGCTCTAATACTAAACAAACAGAGGTAATGTTCTCCAGCAGAGACTAAATACACCACCAAAAAGAGACTTCCAGACTGCATTTCATTGTTATACTCTTTTGAAATCGACTGAAGGTATTTTACATTTTTTGCAATATTTATTTTTAACAACGCCATTCTGTTTGAGAAATGCCAATTTGACCATCTGCATGAAGGGATGGGCTTATTTACTGCGTAGCAGAGAAATTAATCCCTAAAATCCTACATGATCACACACACACATACAGATTTACGTCATGCACTAAACCTCAGTGACTCATACAGTAAACTCCCATCCAGGCCTACAAATATTAGCAGCGTGTATATAGAGGGAGAATACTGATATACCTTCCCCTATACTATGCAAGGGAAATTTCTAATAAGGGAATACATTGACATGAATAGGGCATATTTGCAGAATGCTATGATTGACCGATCAGAATCAAGTTCTCCATACATTTTCACATATGCACTGATACAAATAAGTAATTGTGTATTATTTTACTTGGAAATATGATGCTGTTCTAGAAAAGTGCTTCCTGTAGTCTTGGAGACGCCGCTGATTGATTGAAAGATCTCTCTTCTCTCATGTGTGTTGCACACACACATACACACTAACATGCTCTTCTGAAAGTGCAGGTGCATGTCATTGTCTTTGCTGCTGCAGCACAAGTGAAGGATAAATGAAAGAGCTCTCATGTCAACAATCAATCAGTGAGACTCTCTAAAACAATGCATGCATGCACATAACCTTTTACTTTTCAAAATGAAAACTTCCACTGACACCATTTACTCCCAGAAAGGCTCTTCACAGGGAAGCTAGAATGTAAGCCCACACAACCGAAAGTAATGTACTTCTGCTGGCTCACATTAAAAGTACATGCCTGGTCTCTAGACCAGGTCAAGGTTTTGCTGGTTAGCATGCCCCAGTTAGCCCCTGCAGGTAGATGACGTTACAACACCATCAGGACCCAAAAAATATCCTTCTTCATTGATAGCTATTAGAAATTACAACATTTATGCATTTAAGCTATACATTTTTTTTTGGTCAATATGATCCAGCTGAACTTGAACACTCATATGCTACAGATTTACAATGTCTTGGCATGAACTGTGCACATTCAAAAGTACTCAAAAGTCTGAAACTACATAAACTACATAAAAGTAAAAAATAAAACATTTTAACTAAAATGATTCTCAAAAAGGTAATTTCTGCTTTTCATCACACAATTCTATCTTCTTTCATCACAACTGAAGTTGACATTTCACAATTTGGACTTTGTTTCTTGAAAATCTGAGAAAAATAAGTCAAAATTGCAAAATAAAATTGAGAGATACTGTATAAACTCAGAATTATGACTTTTTTCTTTCAATTCCAAGTTTACAGGTAAATCTCAGAAAATTAGAATATGGTGAAAAGTTCATTTCTTCTTGTAACTTTTCAAAAAGTTAAACTTTCATATATTTTATATGCATTACATGTAAAGTAAAACACTTCAAAAGTTTTTTTTGTTTAAATTTTGATGATTAGAGCTTACAGCTAATGAAAGTCAAAAATCAGTATCTCAAAATATTAGAATATTTCCTAAGATCAATCAAAAAAAGGATTTGCAAAAAATAAAAGTTCAAGTTCTTTAAAGTGTGTTCATTTATGCACTCAATACTTGGTCGGGGCTCCTTTAGCACAAACTCCAGCATCAGTGAGGTGTGGCATGGAAGCGATCAGCCTGTGGCACTGCTGAGGCACTATTGAGCCTTCAGTTCGTCTGGATTGTTGGATCGACTGTTTCTCATCTTTCTCTTGAAAATATCCCATAGATTCCATATGGGGTTCAGGTCAGGCATGTTGGCTGGCCAATCAAGCGCAGTAATATCATGGCCAGCAAAGCACTTGGAAGTGGTTTTGTCACTGTGGGCAGGTGCTAAAGTCCTGCTGGAAAAGGAAATCAGCATCTCCATAAAGCTTGTCAGCAGATGGAAGAATAAAGTGCTCTAAAATCTCCTGGTAGACGGCTGCATTGACTTTGGACTTGATAAAACACAATGGACCAACACCAGCAGACGTCACGCTATCCCAAATCATCACTGACTTCAGAAACTTCACACTGGACTTCAAGCAGCTTGGATTCTGTGCCTCTCCAGTCTTCCTCCAGACTCCAGACCTTGATTTCCTTTTTTTTTTTGGATTTTGACCTTGATTTCCAAATGAAAAGCAAAATTTGAATGAAATGAATGTGCATTTATATAGCGCTTTAATGTGTATTGTTGTACACCCAAAGCGCTTTACAATCATATGAGGGGGTCTCTCTTCAACCACCACCAGTGTGCAGCATCCACTTGGATGATGCGACGGCAGCCACAGCACAACGGCACCAGTGCGCTCACCACACACCAGGTACAGGTGGAGAGGAGAGAGAGATAGAGCCAATCAAGTGGATGGGGATTATTGGGAGGCCATGATCGACAAGGGCCAGTGGAGGGAATTTGGCCAGGACAAATGGGTTACACCCCTACTCTTTACGATGAGTGTCATGGGATTTTTAATGACCACAGAGAGTCAGGACCTCGGTTTAACGTCTCATCCGAAAGACGGTTCAGTAAAAATTTACTTTTATCTGAAGAAAGGACTTTGGACAACTGACCAACAGTCTAGTTCTTTTTCTCCACAGCCCAGGTAAGACGCTTCTGACGTTGTCTCTTGTTCAGAAGTGGCTTGGTAGCCCTTTTCCTGAAGACGTCTGAGCGTGGTGACTCTTGATGCACTGACTCCAGCTTCAGTCCACTCCTTGTGAAGCTCTCACAAGTGTTTGAATCAGCTTTGCTCGACAGTATTCTCAAGCTTGCGGTCATCCCTGTTGCTTGTGCACATTTTCCTACCCAAATTCTTCCTTCCGGTCAACTTTGCATTTAATATGCTTTGATACAGCACTCTGTAAACAGCCACACCTTTCAGTAATGACCCTCTGTGACTTACCCTCTTTGTGGAGGGTGTCAATGTTCGTCTTCTGGATCATTGCCAACTCAGCAGTCTTCCCCATTATTGTGGTTTCAAAGAACAAGAGATACCCAGAATTTATACTGTAGGGATGGTCATTTATTGAAACTCAAATGTAAATATTCTAATATTTTGAGATACTGTTTTTGACTTTCATGAGCTGTAAGCTCTAATCATCAAAATAAAACAATTTTTTAAGTGTTTTATTTTACATGTAATGAATCTAAAATATATGAAGTTTCACTTTTTGAAATAAGTTACAAGAAAAAAAAAAAAAAACATATTCTAATTTTCTGAGATGTACCTGTATGTCTCACAATTCTAACTTTCCCCCCTCTGAATTCTGAATTCCTCACAATACAGATCAAAGCAAACTTTACATCCGAGTACATGTATTCTAGAAGTTGTAAAGTTTAATTTGAGCGAACAGAACAATTGCTCACTCAAATATAAGAAAAACTAACCAATCTGTATAAAAGCAGCCTACGTTAAAGAGAGTGGATCTAACAATTAAAATTCTAGTCTTTTTGGAGCTAATATGAAATGAGTAAATAATATCAGATGCATTTTTACTTTTTTGGGTTAACTATTGCTTTATTTTTTTAATACATTTTGCACATCTTCTTACTTATAATTTGTTTGATATTAAATAATTGACCTGATTAATGTTCATGAGATAAGCGAGTCCATTGCATCCTCCATCTTAAAAATGTGTGTCTCTGTATCAAAACATGTGTACAAGCAATCTAATATACACACACACAAGCCTGTGTTGACTCTTACAGTATAACTCTGCTTTGCTCTCAATATCATTCCTGTCTCCTTCACTCATTTTCTCTCTCCAAAAATACTCACTCATCCGTCTGCACTGCAGGAGAATTACAGGCCATCTCAGCTAATTCACAGAAACCCATCTGTGCCGTCGAGCCCATTTAAACAGACACCTTCACACCTTTATCACCAGCTCGCTCACTCAGTTCATTATAACCTTCCTCATTAAAGGCCTCGCTGAATATCACAGGCAGCTGCACTTTTTTATTGTCCAAAATTCCCTGTGCAGTTTACTTGAAATATATGAAAGGAAAATGCATGTTGAGAGGTTTCGTGAGATTCATTTTAGAGGTTTAATTGCACCTGAGAGTGAGTTTTAGTTCACTATAACAACAGAACCACCTGTAACACAAACACTTTATAACACAGTCACAGAGGAAAGAATGAGACACTTCAAGAGCTGTAATGTTCCTCTCGGGTATCGGCGGTCCCCGGGTGACTATTCTGCATGTTTACAGGCAGAATCACAGTCTTATTAAAAGAAACCGTCTCTAATGTCAACAGACACGGAGCCGGATCTGTGCTAATATTAGCCACAGCATGACTATCTGACCGCAGTCCTGAGATTCTGCTTCAGAGGACGGCCAGCTGATTATTTATGACAACATGATATTAAAGTGGACACTATTTACGGTCTTGAAGACTGAAGACTTTTTTGGCTTGTATATTACAAGAAAGATAATTAAGATAAATAAGACAAGTTGTAAATAAAAGAAAGATCACTGGAGTACATTGTACAAGAAAATATTATTTCAGTCTTTCCACTAAATAAATAAATAAATAAATATATATATATATATATATATATATATATACACACACAGTTACTGATTATATAGTTACTTTCTGTTTCTTTATAATTAATTGTGAAATTTACAAACAATTTCTGGGTGAAAATTGTTTCTATACTATTTTTTTTAAATGTAGGATTTACTTTTCACTCAGAAATTGCCAGCAAATTAAAAAAGTACAAAGAAATGGCAATAAATGCATTGAATTAAACATGCCATTTAAAATTAAAAAGTCTAAAATAGTATTTTTTTTGTAAAAATGTATAATCTTTGTTACAATATTTGTTCTACAGTGTAACAGAAAAGTCATAAAAAATAAAATTTAAAAGGAAGTAAATATATTTCTAGTATTTGTAGTTTTTCACATAATTTAGGCTATAGTTTTGAGAAATCATTTTTACACGGTCATCCATCTGCTAAAATTTGACAATTATTATATATGCATGTGTAGGAAAATTATGACAGAATTTAGATTTTTCTGTAAAGTAATCCATTAAAGATAACTTCAAAAATATGCAAATTACAGTGACAGCCTTTTCTTTCTATCAAATAAAGGAGGAAAGCCGCCCATGAGAATGACAACCAGAACAAAACAGAATACAAACCGAAGACAGGCGTAACAGCAAAGCTCCTTCTGATCAAACTGATCCGCGAGGATTTAACACCTTTCTATGGACTGGTGAATACATTTCCCTGAATTATAAGAGCGGCGTTCTGTCGAGCACAGAGAGATGAAAGCTGTAGCCATAGAGACGGGCCTCGTGTCAAACGACTCCATCTGAATGAACACCATCTCTCCCTGTCTGTCACTCATTCACTTTCTCACGACACTTCAAATAATGCACACTGGTTCCTGTCCAGAGGCACACCTGTCACCCTGACAGAGTACAAGCACATGAAGCAGGCTGCTGAATGTTAAATGCTTTCTGTGAATAGGACAGTCCTCTACAGGTGATGTGGGAGGTATTTCACTTATAGTGCACACCTGACCTCAGTTTTTGGAGAATTACAGTGTCCTGAGAACCCATATTATACTTTCAACATCAAGTTTAGATCCAAAACAGTACTAAATCCGTACATCAAAAATAAACAAAATTCTTTCAAAATTGAACAATGAAATTTATTAACATTAGCATGGACTCCAAGGTTCAACAATATGCTAAATTCATTAAAACTAGTTTAATGCATGGAACAAACACTTACTGTACAAAAAAAGTATTTTTAGCTACAAAAGACTGTACAAATTATGTTAATTAGTTGATAGCAAGTTTACTTTATATGGCAAAAAACTGTAATAGATCTAATGGGTCATTTTAGAGTAAAGTACTGTTAAATGTAAATGTTTATGGAAGTTGAAAAAAACAAGTCACCTTAACATTTTTACATTTGAAACTGAAAACCCATGAATTGCATTGTATGTGTGACACTTCGTTTCTTATTTTAATATAGCTTTGCTTGATTTTCTAAAATAAATAAAAATGTAATTCATTTAAAAATTAAACTTAATCTGAATAAAAATTAATAAAACTATAAAAATCAACACCCGCCACCACCCACGAAAAAAAACTACTAAAACAAATTACGAAAACCTATAAAAAAAAAAAATTTTTTTTTTAATTCATCTAGAGTCTCATTTTTAAGTACACAAAAACCAAAAAAAACAAATTGAGATCATTGGACATGTCAACAGCCCTGCTCTGGAGAAGGGGAAGTGTGCGTGGGATGGTCGAGCCCTCATATCATAAATGTGCTGTGACTTGTCCTCATTCCTGAAATCTATATACAAAAGATTGATCAACAACAGCTGTGTCATATTCTCCATGAACACACAGATGCCAAAAACAAGTCCAGAAAACTACAGAGAAATCAACTACTGTCCTCCTTATGTGTACACTTCCAGACACCTCCCACACCAGCTGAAACTCTATTTATAAAACTACTAGTTTTACATTTTCTGAAGAGTTTCACACATCAGAAGTTTAAAAACTTCCCAACCATAGGCATGAGCTGTAGAATATTAATATACAAAATTAATAACATAATATATTATAATTTCTAAATTTTATTTATTTATAAATTAATAATATAATATAACAACTCTTCTTCTACCAAGCCAAAAAAAAGCATTAATGTAAGACAATAATATATATATTGTTCCTGTGGCTCAGTGGTAGAGCATTGCGTTAGCAGCGCAAAAGGTTGTGGGTTCGATTCCCAGGGAACATACATAGTGATAAAACATGTATAGCCTGAATGTACTGTAAGTCGCTTTGGATAAAAGCGTCTGCTAAATGCATAAATGTAAATGTAAATGTATATATATATATATATAGTAGCGGTTTGCATTGTTATTTTACAAAGGTTTGAAAGTGGCTCATCTGATCAGAATTGGGATCAATCTATTCTGTTTTATAAGCTACAATGAATTATTTCATTGTTACTTTCATCACTATTTCTGTTCTGTCAAAAAGACATATGAGTCGGGCGATAGAGGTGACTTTCAGTCTTCCATATTACACCTCTCCTAATCACCATAATAATACCAAAGATCAGAACCCAGAAACCTTGTCTGTCTGTCTGAAATCATCTGTGACAAACATCACATTCACAAGCATGTAAGTTGTTTTTCAAACACGCAGCATGACTTGAGGAATCATTCATGTCTGTAAATGCAATAATATACAACGTTCCATGGCAAAGTTTAGTATTTAGTGTCAGGAGTTTGCTCAAATCCCTTGCGCTAAGCATGAATGATAGTAATAGTGAAGCTCGCCTTAGCAAACACCACTGAAAGAGCCAAAAATAGCATGTGCTGATGTGGTCCAATGTATCTTATTAGCTCTCGCTCACACACACACACAGAGAGAGAGAGAGAGATCCTACAGACCTACTTTCTCCTCCTCTAACATACTTAATAGGATTCATCAGCTCGAGTCTGTGAAACACAAACACACACCTGCGGTCCTGAACCCAGACCGTCCATTAACACAGCTAATCGGAGACCTTCAGGGAGCACATGAACCTTTCTACACCTACAGATCCCTATAACTGGGTAATCCTCATAAAAACATGTTCAGGCCTCATTGTTTCTTTAAATCAAAAGAAAAACACGAGAAATTGTCTTTTGCATAAACAAAGTGAAGTTAATTTTTAGGAACATCAAAATTGCTCTGTCATGACAATTAAACACATTTAACCTAAATAATCATTAAATGTAATGTGTTGTATAAGTATTTTTTACATTTCAATTTTCCTTAATGGTGATTCTCATTAGAATCTCAATGATTTTTGTTAAAATATTTGAATCATAAATTAAATTTCGAAATTTAGAGTACAAACCATAATGTATAAATGTATATATATATATATATATATATATATATATATATATATATATATAGAAATTTACTGTTCAAATGTTTGGGATTACTTTTTTATTATTATTCACCAAGGTTGCATTAAATTGATCAAAAAAATATTTTTTTATCATTTAACATTTTATAAAAAGACTTATATTTGCAAATAAATGCTGTTCTTTTTAACTTTCTATTAAAAAAATCTTCATGGTTTTGACAAAAACATTATGCGGCATAAGTTTTCAACATTGATAATCAGAAATGAACATCAAATCAGTATATTATCATGATTTCTGAAGATCATGTGACACTGAAGACTGGAGTAATGATACTGAAAATTCAGCTTTGATCACAACATATATTTATGTAATATAAATTACATTTGAACATATATTCACATAAAATAATAGTTATTTAATATAATATAATATAATGTAATGTAATGTAATATGTCAAGCATAGTCTCTTATTTCTTTGTTTTTTAATTTTGCGGTCAACTCTGACCTGGACATGTTCATGACAGGTTTTGACTCACTCAGCTCTCTTGGGTTCACACATAAAGCACTACATAACACATATTACATAAACGTCATCTCTCTGAGGACATTAAAGTCTATTAGTGATAAAGTGAGTGAAAATTATAAATCGTTCCAGAATAGAAAATAAACAAAAACCTGACAACACATGACCTTCCTTTAGACGGCATTACACTGACCTTAAATCCATCACCTTTCTAACCTCGTGAACTCACACGCACTCAAACAACATTACTGTAATTCAATCCTCATGATGCACACTAATCACTTCAACCATCATCTACACAAATGAACACAATCATCCACTTAGCCAGACTCCGTGATGCATAACAGTCCGACAAAGGCCATTTCCACGCAAACCCTTTCAGAGACAATTGAAAGGGTTTGCAATTCAGAGAAGTCGGGATGAGAATCCTGGTCACCCTGCAAGACTGCCAATCTCAGACGTGATATTAAATAACATTCAGGATGAATCACATTTCAAACTCAAGAGATGGAGTCTGAATCGAATTAGCGCTGGTCAGATGGCGGGTTTTTCATGGTACGAGCTCACTAATGGTCTCAAACCAACTTAACAAAATACATGTGCATGTGTGTTAAGTATGTCTTGAGGTGAGGTCACTAGGTGGACCGAAAACACCAACAAGTTGAGTGCAAGTCAATTGATTTGAATGCAAATGCAGATTACAGCGGTCAGTGCATCATAATTTGATCTCATGACATGCACATCAGAGCTGAATTACTGTTAACATGCAAAGCACTGATTCATGTGATTTAGAGACAGATGGAGAGAGTGGGAGAACGACAGGAGCGTGTGAAAGGAAACGTATGAAAGGTTATTGAGGGTGTGAAGAAGAAGAAGGAGATTGTAGAAAGCAGAAAGCATGTGTGGGCTGCAGGCGGAGAGATGAAAGAGTTTCTCACTGATTCTAGAGCCTCATAAGAAGCGTGTTACATGAGAGGACGGCAGCCAGAAAATACTAATCAAACCGAGAGAAAGAGACTGAGAGTGAACTGATGCAGACAGTGTCACTTTATACCATGTTTAGTATGCAAAATTGGACATAATGCAATTCAATATCATGCAAACATGTTAAACTGATTGCCAAATCCCTAATAAACCTACAGTATGATCCAGTTTCTAGAATAAACAACAAGGACTGTGTTAATCTGAATTTTGGGTGATGTAAAGTAGAGTTTAGGCTCATGTCTTGAAAACATTGTGGACAATGACCTGCATAATTATTAATGATGGCAAAGAAGATGTACTCAAATTTGCTGAATGTAAATAAAGAGTTATTTCACGCCACTTGCTCAAAATGATTAACAAAAACGTCTGTACAGTAAATCAGCCAAGCAGGAATAGTTTTTGGCTGATACAGGCGATGAAAATCCATGAAACATTTCTTAAGTAAAGATGAAATCTTTTTACAAACAAGTAAATATACACTACCGTTCCAAGATGTTTTTTATTAATATTATTATTATTTCTTCTGCTCACCAAGGCTGCATTTATTTGATCAAAAATACAGTTAAATCAGATATTGTGAAATATTATTATAATTTAAAATAACTTGTTTCTATTTGAATATATTTTAAAATGTAATTTATTTCTATGATCAAAGCTGAATTTTCAGCATCATTACTCCAGTCTTCAGTGTCACATGATCCTTCAGAAATCATTCTGATTTGCTGCTCAAGAAACATTTCTGATTATTATTAATGTTGAAAACAGTTGTGTTGCTTCATATATTTGTGGAAACCATGATGCAATTTATTTTTCAGGATTCACAGACGAATAGAAAGTTCAAAAGAAGAGCACTTACTTGAAAAATAATGTTTTCTAATATTATAAATGTCTTTACTGTCACTTTCGAACATTTTAATGCATCCTTGCTGAATAAAAGCATTAATTTCTTTCAAAAACAATCTTACCAACCACAAACGTTTGAATGATTGTGCGAATAAATATACTGACATAAGTGGAAGCACCATAATGGTGTACATTTTGCAATTCACTGCACTCTTGTCTGTTACTTTTGAAAAACTGAAAGGTGTCATTTTGGTGCCACATTCATCACTAAAAGAAACCTTTTCAAACAGGCTTCCAAATCACTGACTCTGTCATACATTAGATGGACAAAACAGACCTCAAGCGATTGAGATCATTTTGGTGTGTCGGGCTGCTCAAGCAAATAAAAGCAATTTTAAAAATTTGAATGTGCCACAATGTTTATGCTTTTCAGGAAAATCAGCCACGAAAGTTGTACTCTTAAATGTGACTCAACAAATAATTTTAGCATTGAAAAAAAAGCCACACTTCAGCTTTAAGGACATTCATTAAAAATAATGACATGATTAAATTACTGTGCCAGTTTACTAACAATGCATCAGCGTGCATTTCCAGTTTTTCCAGAAGATAACAGTGGGAAAAAATGTGCAGGTCACAGTATGCTGATAACTATATTGCATCAGCTGTAGAGCATATAAACTTCTTTTACATCTGAAATGAAGTCAAAACTGAGCTCAAAAAGCTCACAGAGCTCAAAGATAAGTATGTTATGATAAAAAGGAACAACTATGACAATGTGAGGAGCTTTAAATGTCAAACAGAATAAATAGTGGGAGGCTTCATCAATCCAGGATAACATCTTTCTTCATGCTGTCTGAAATCCTCTGCGACATCAATAGATGAAGACAAAACATCAGAGCTGACCCTCAAGCCATGACTCATAATTTCATCCATCTGATCGTCTGTTTACCTCTTTCTCTCAGCGTGCTAAAGGACGTGCCATTTGTATCCCGAGTCATCGCAGCACCTGCAGCTTTGTGTCAGACACTATAATTCATCATCCTTAAGGAGTCACACGTCTTTCTCAGGACAGCATCTGCTGTAACCGCCAACACCAGACAGAGAGAAACACGTCTCTTTCAACAAAGACCGAACGATTGAAAGAGACCTAACAGCTTTCAACAGTGCTAACGGTACACTGCTGTATTGACCAGGCTGATTAATCAGCCAATTTCCTGGACAATTTGAGGTTATCGCATCAGCTGTTAACCACGCCGGCTTGACCGATTAACAGAAGTGTTAGTTTCTGCTTGTGCCAATTGTGAAATATACCAGAAGTCCTGTCAATGAATAATAACCATTTTTGTTTGATGTTTTGAGTGCATTTTAAGTGAATATTGTGTAACATAATATTCCACATGCTGTGTAAGTCTCATTTGTCCTCATTATGTTTTGTATATTGGCATTATATCTTAATGTTAATTGCAGATATTGATTTAGAGAGCAGGATGCTTGAAGGCCGATATAATAGAACTTAAAGGACTAGTTCACCCCAAAATGAAAATATCCTCACCCTCAGGCCATCCTGTAGGCGAGTTTGTTTCTTCATCAGATTTGGAGAAATGCAGCATTCCATCACTTGCTCACCAATGGATCCTCTGCAGTGAATGGGTGCCGTCAGAATGAGAGTCCAAACAGCTGATAAAAACATCTCAAGTAATACACACCACTTCAGTCCATCGAGTAACATCTTTTGTAGTGAAAATCTGTGTGTTTGTAAGAAACAAATCTAACATTAAGATATTTTTAACTTCAAACAGTTGCTTCCAGCTAAAATAAGAGTCCATAACCCATAATTATGCTTCCTCCAATGGAAAAGTCCATCTTCTGTTGTCGCTCACATCAAAATCCATATTTGGAGATATTTGTTTAGAGCTGTTTTGGATCGTTTTCACTTATAAACGGCACTTGAGTTGATATGTGCAGATTTCTCTCCTGATTCAGGCCAGACATCTCAATATTGGATTTGTTTCTTACAAACAGACAGCTTTTGGCTTCACAAGACTTTAACTGATGGACTGGAGTGGTGTGTATTACTTGTGATGTTTTATCAGCTGTTTGGACTCTCATTCTGACGGCACCCATTCACTGCAGAGGATCCATTGGTGAGCAAGTGATGTAATGCAACATTTCTCCAAATCTGATTAAAAAACAAGGGGGGGGGGGACTAAAACTTGTATTAATTGCCAGATAATCTAAAAAGAGCCAAATATTGGCTAATTAGCTGGCCTAGTTAATATATCATAGTTCATTTCTAGAAATATTGTGTAAAATACTTGGTTCCAGCCTTTTGTGTACATCACATTTTCTCATTATTAAGTTGTACTGTGTATTTATCTGCATTATCATCCATTACAACAGCCCTAACACACTTCACCTCTCAACAAGCATACAAAAACAAACTGCTGATATCATAAAAACTTATGCTGGGGTTTATATCCAAACACAAGCAGCACATCAGAAATGAAGAAAGAACATCCACTAGATCTATGAGCCTTACATAAAATCAAACAGCCACATCTGAACCGCATCAAGTCATTCACATTAACATAGATGCAGAGCATCAGAGTGACCTCAACGTCCTAGAATGATCAACTGGTTGATTCCAATGGACTTACAAAATTATTTCACTACTGACAGCTAAAAACCTCAAAACCTACATATTCCAGCTTTATTAGAGCATTTAAAGGTCGCCTGTCTGGTGTCCTTTAGGACAAGGAACCTCAGGCCACATCTCGTGGAAATCAACACTGATCCAGCATGTGTTTGAATATGACATTCCCCCAGGACTGACTGCAATGTTTCTGCATGCTGCATGCAACAGCATGCCACTGCATCAGGACATCAGCTCCGTGTAAAAGCTAGCAGGCACGCATGAAACAAGAGAAACTCTTACCGGAGGTTCAGGTGGCTGTGTGGATGGAGGAATGCGGGTCTGCTGGTGCGTTACTGCAGTCCGCATGCACTCAGCAGCAGCAGCATCATCATCTTCTTCATCTTCATCTTCATCATCCTCAAGAGGCTCAGTCTGGGTATGTGTGGAAGGTCCCGCTCGCGGTGCTGAAGTGGACAGCTCCTCGACTCTGTCCTGCATTCGTGTTTTACGGGGAATGAGAAGGACAGCAGAGAACTGAGTGTGTCTAACTAAGAGTCAGACATCAGCCCCGCCGGTGAGAGCACGAGGTGTGTTCGCAATCACGCTCTATACTACTCCTACTAGTAGTGCAGTACGCACGGAGGGTGGAAAGCGTTACATTTGGTAGTTCTTCCTCCAGGGGGCGCGTAGTGGCTCATTAAGACGAATATCGAGGTGCATTGGAATTTAAATCAAAATTATTGGGGACATTTGCATATTAAACAGTGTAAGCGCCTTAATATAGGATTGATTTGAAAACATATTGGCCGATATGCATATTGAAATTCATTCTAGTTATCTTCATAAAATCGATTACAAAAAAAGACCTGGTAATCGCAGTTGACTGTGATTGGCTCGTACGGAGTAGCGCTGCGAAATGTAACGCTACTTCGTGACATCACTGTCCTGCTTTCATCAATAAAGAGGTAAATTCACGGAAAAATACAAATTAACGTTTAAATGTATTAATTTTAGAGCATATTATCTGACATGCATATTAACATTCTATTGTTGTTATTTTTAAACTACTGTCGTTTGATTTTCATTTGTTATTTTAATTTTAGTTACATTATGTCTGAATTTATTATGTCTGTATAGGTCTTTTATTAAGTTTTAGTTTTATTTAATTTAGTTATTTTAATACTTCAACAAACTAAATGGAAATGAAATGATATATATATATATATATGTGTGTGTATATATTGAATTTATAAATGTGTATATATATATATATATATATATGTATGTATGTGTGTGTGGTTGTACATACACATATATATTTATATATATAGTTGTTATTTTGGTGTTTGGCTTAGTGTTATGTTGGAATCATTATTATACTCTTATACCTTTTGTTCTTTAATATTTTGAATTGTTTTTAGCTTTATTTTTTTGTTTTTCATTTAAATGTTAAATTTTGTTGTATGTATTTGTCATTTTTATTTCATTTCTTTATTTTTAAAATGCGTATAGGTAGTATTTATACAGTTTTAGCTTTTAGTTTTGGATCTGTTTTTAGTTGTTTTAATACTTCAATTGATTGCTTCTGTTGTCCTCATTTGTAAGTCGCTTTGGATAAAAGCATCTGCTAAATGACTAAATAAATAAATAACATTCATATCTCTACAAAATCGATTACAAAAAAAAACCTTACCTAATCAAAATTGATTGTGATTGGTCCATCTTGAGTACCGATGGGAAAAGTAACATGCACCTCGTGACAGCGCTGTCTTTCCTCAATTCAAGAGTTACAAGTTACAAAAAAATACAAATTAAATATTAAACATTAAGATCACTTTCAATTCTAATGTATAAATACAAATATTTATACAAATGGACAAATCTCATAAAAATAAGAAAAACAGGTAGAGAGAGAAAATAATTGCTCGTTTTTTTTTACAGATTGCATGAAGATGACATTTATACAATTCGTCATCTTAATAAACAAACATTAAAGTAAGGCTTACAATTATTTATAGATCAAAGCATTCAAACAATCATTCAGTAGCAACGAAAATAATATGCCTACAAGACAGAGAAAATCCTGTCAAATAATTAACAAGACATTAATAGCTTTCCCTACAATTTGAGTAAAAATAATTATTATTAATTATGACTATTTACTCCCTGACCAATAAGAGAACGTGTGGTCCACTAAGCCCCGCCCGTTTTCAGACACGGTTCATATTAATCGTCATTCTCTCTGCTCGCTCTAATTCTATGTAGTACGCAGTAGGCAGCGCGCTAGTGTTCCAGTACGGACGCAGCGCGCATGCTCAGTGCTCGCGTGCTGAAATTACTGACAGGTGTGACGAGTTTTTCAGGTCGAATCTCAGGAGGAAAACAAACCCCAAACAACCGCTGTGATCCCAAATGAATCAAGTGAGTCTACGAATATAAAGGGTAAAGAGACGTTTACCACTGTTATCACACTAGAAGTGATTCGTTTCTGATCTACATCGAATTGCAAAGAAATAAACAAACCCTGAAAGACCCGTTTTTGAGGAGAATGTAGGTAACTTACAAATAAATAACAATATGTACAGTTGGATGCTGGTATACTTTTTTATTTTTTTCTGTATGTAGGCTATCCTATTTAGCCTACTTTTAACTACAGTTTTGCTCCTTTTTTTGAGATCATAGAAATAATAAAAAAGTGATTTTGTGATTTTTACATTTAAAAAAAACTTTTACGTGCTATTTGTACAAAAGAGATGCTACATTTACTCATGTATGGTATAACTGTGAATTCAATGAGACCATTTCAATGTCAACTTTTATTCACATTCTTTCCTTAATCTTATTTTAAAACAACATTTTATTTTCTATTTGTCTTAACACGCACTGCTTATGAAACGTGCTGAATAACAAATGGTAGATGCCTTTCAGATGCATATAAATTAAATCTGACTTCTATACACAAAGAGTTTCACAATCCAGAACCAGTTTGAGTTTTAGGGCTCAACAGGGATAATAAAGCTATATGACTAATAATTCTGTACTTCAGGTCATTAGGACTCCACCTTCCTTCTATTCATGTGGAGTACAAATGACTTCTAGTAAAGACTCGGCACATGGAGTTTCAGGATTCAAGCAGGGTTTCTGTGTACAAATCAAAAGTAAACCTCCTTTTCTTGCTCCAGGAGCAGTGTTTGAACCTGTGATTTCAAGTCAAACTCCTTGGCATCTCTGCTTTCATAACTATGATCTAAAGCCATTAAAACTATAAAAATAAAGAGTTTTCAACTTTAAAACCTATGCTTTACAGAAACAGTGTTTGTAAATCAATGCAAATTTCCACTTCCATCCTGCAATTAATAAAAGCTATTCATCCATCCGAAAACATAGGCAACCCTGCCCTCTGCTGGTTAAACAGCATGATGAAGTTAGAGTTAAAATGTTAAATCATCCTGCTTTTTAAAGAAATAGTTCACCCGGAAGTGAAAATTTGCTGAAAATTAACTCACCTTCGGTCGCTCCAATAGTTTGTTTAGAATATATTTAGAAAATGTAGCATTCTATCAGCTCAGCAATGGATGCTCTGCAGTGAATGGGTGCCGTCAGAATGAGAGTCCAAACAGCTGATAAAAACATCACAATAATCCACACCACTCCAGTCCAGTCCATCAGTTAACATCTTCCAAAGTGAAAAGCTGTGATCCACTGGTGAGTAAGTGACGTAATGCTAAATTTCGCCAAATCTGTTCCCACGAAGAAACAAAGTCATCTACATATAACCCGAGGGTGTTCATTTTTGGTTCAACTACTGCATTAACATGTCATGTGATCCAAGTACGACCAGATACTATTTCAAAACATCGTATTGCATAAGACTTTATACTTTCTCAGCAATTTGCATAAACCATTTATGCACTTAATAAACAACCACACATTTACAGAATTATACAAAAGCAAAACACATTAAAGCACAGTGCATGTGCAAAAATCATATACCATTGTGATGTTAAAATGTTGAATAATTATCCAAGTAAAAAAAATAAAAATGCAGAGCTCCTAAAAGTCCTCCAGCATACAAAATAAGCACATTGTGATAGGAAATTGTCAGCTAACCACATACAGACCTGGCCATACTTTATAAATGTTTCAGTTCTGTAAATTTAGGATCTTGATGAAATATTATGAATGCAACATATAGAGAAACACCAGCAAAAAGTCCAATTTGATAGCAATATTATATATACTATAATATTTGTCTTATTTAAACAATGCAAACCTGTGAAGTAAACCAGAACCAATATTGATTTTCCAGCTTCAATCCTTTTCAAACTGAGGTTTCAAAGTGCATATGAACCAATATCCATACAAGTCACATTTAAATAAGAATCTATAATCCATTCTTATCTATTATTAGACTAATGTAAATAAAATCAACACAGAGCTTTGCTTCTGTAAAACATGACTTGATTGCTCCGTGGATTATTTCAAGGAAGATCTGCGTTCCTGTTTACAGATTTGTCTAATGAAGCTGAGAGAAAATCTGATGGTCCAGTAAAGCTGAAGGACTGTAATGTTCAGATGCAAATATTTCAGTATTTCATGAGTGCAAAACGACACATCTTTTGGTTCCTGCATGAAAACAGAAAGCTGCTTCAATAAATAATATATTTTCACCAACTTCCTTCTAATGATTATCATAACTACCATTAAGAATGGGACCAGACTGGCTCGAGTCCTCATTCTGAAAGCCTGCAGCATGGTTTCAAACCAAAGACAGTTTCTTTTTAATTGCTAAAATACACAAACAATCAAGCACTTGAAATGTGGATTTGTTGTAGTGTCTTCTGTGAAATTGCATTGGTGTAAAAGTGCGTTGTTTCAAAAGTCAGCCTTCCAGAGTAAGATTGTGGATGAGAGAGAACCTATGAAACAAAACAAACATTTCACACAGGCTTCCATTAACTTACCTACATTAAAGCAACAGACTAACCAGAGGCACTACATTCTGATAAAAGGTTACAAATATGAACTGTTTTTGGAGATCAGAAACATAGGTTAGCTTTGATTTCATTGCTAGGTCTGATCTGGTACCTCACGGTCCAGATGTTGTGCTAAATCTGCAGGTTAATGAAGGGAGCGAAGCCCACGACGTCCTGCAGCAGAACTAGCGCCCTCTGCAGGGGAGGCTCCACATCGATCTCCACGTTACGCCGGCGCAGGACGCCCAGACTGGACTCGGTTACGTTGTGACAGTGGTTCACCTTGAGAGACTGCAGTTTGGGGCAGTACTCTGCTAACGTCCTGAACACAGATAAACAAAAGTTATTAAAACGCTTGGTTTGCAGGAAATGCTGCTCCACATGAATCTCTAGAAGCACTCTGAGTTTGGGTTGCTTATAACATGCACCAAACATCTTCCCATATTTGTAGTAATAAGTGTTTCTAAATGGACTCTTGTCAACTAAAGAGAAGCTTTAAACCCTATTTGCAGTTTTCTGCTAAAATAAACTCTTGATGGCACATTTAAAAATTAAGAAATTAATACAGCCATAAATCTTAGTGTTGTAATTTTACAGTTTTACTGTGAAATGAAATCATTGTTAAATAATTTATTTTACAGATAAATATTACAATAGCAATATATTTTGATTTAGTAATAATAATAATTAAGCGATAAACTATTTTTTATTTTACTGTCATATAATAACTTTTCTTAAATGTTTTATTTTACAGTAAAGTTTTACAATAGTAATATTTCTTATATTTTGTTTTTTTAATTTATTAATAATAATACTAAACATACAATATACATAAAAATAAAATTATTGCTACTAGATTCGTTTTTTAGTACTTAAATTTAGTAATAGTACCAAACAAAAACTATCATTATTTCTATTACTATTATTAATATTATTATTTATTATAGTCACATAAATAATCACTACATTTATGGTCAAATTTTGCAGTCTTATAAACAAGCAGGACCTACAGTATAATAATAATAAAAATCTGTAATAATAATAATAATAATAACAATTTTATAAAATGTTGCAGTCTTACAAACAAGCAGGACCTATAATAACAAATAAAAATCTGTAATAACAATTATAATGATAATTATTATTATTATTAAAAATGAAATTTTTAGAACCTAAATTTAGTTACATTTAATAATAATATTTTTTATCTATCTATCTATAATAAATAATATACAGTATATTTTACTTCTGGCCAAACTGAGCAGTCTTACAAACAAGCAGGGCCTATAATAATAATAAAAATAAAAATCTGTAATAATAATAATACTAATTAATTATTATTAAAAATTACATATTTTTAGAACCTATATTTAGTTAAATTTAATAATAATAATTCTATCTATCTATCTATCTATCTATCTATTTTATTTCTGGCCAAACTGAGCAGTTTTACAAACAAGCAGGACCTATTTTTATTTTTTTAATTGCAATTTGTTTTGTTTTTTTCAGCAGTTGAATTTTTTTTCCCTAAATCATGCATCCCTAATCAGATATGAGCTTTTAAACAAACACACAGCACACCTGATCGCTTCGTTTCTCACTCGCAGGCACCCCGTGAGGTCCAGCCTCTCCAGCTCTCTGCACTTTTTGGCCACCTCCTCCACCGCGGTGTCCGTGATGTTGGCGTTAACAGCCACAGAGAGCGAGCGCAGCGCCGGACACTTCCCCGCCAGGTAGCACACGGCGTCGTCCTTCAGCTGTCTGCAGGCGGTGACGTCCAGCGAGCGCAGGTCCGAGCAGTGATCGGCCAGGCTGCGCAGCGCCAGACTGTCCACCCACTCGCAGTGCACCAGGCTCAGGTGCTGCAGCCGCGGACAGCTCAGAGACACGGCCACCAGCGCGTGACGGCTCAGGTGAACGCAGCCGCGCATGTCCACGCGCAGCAGGTGCTGGTTCTGACCAATCACCGGCAGCAGCTCTTTGTCCGTGATCCAATCGGAGCAGTTGCTGACGCAGAGGTGGTGGAGAACTTGGTTGTGGCGAAGCATTGAGCAAAAGGCTTCTTTAGGAATGTGAGGCCCTGTCTGAGGAGAAGCACAGGAACGACAGCATGAAAGATTGATGAAACAGAGAATATTTGCCCAATATTTCAGCAGACTTGGATCTGAAATGCAGGTACAATGTAAAACTACTGATACACACGTTACATACAGTTCTCAGAAGTTTGTCAGTAAGTTTTCTTTTTTTTTTTTTTTTAAAGAAATTAATACTTTTTTTTCAATAAGGTTACAATTATTATTATATTATATTATATTATAATTGTTAATTCCACAAATTTCAAATATATACAAAGTATATAGCATAACAGTAATATTAAAATTCTGGCCAATAGTCACAAACTTATAATTATTTTGATAACCAATAAATAGCAGATATCAAAATTAAAATAAAAACCTATATATTTTCTCTAAATAAACTAAAAATAACACAATAAAACAAATTCAGTTGCTTTAAATGCTGCAAGTTAATTTAGGTATAACAACATTATAATGTACAGTATGGAAAATGAATATTAATTTTAACAGTTTAATGAACGTTTTTAAAGATTCGTTTTAAATGAGTGATGATGACAAATTAGCAAACAAAACCAACATGAACAGATACTGTTAAAATGAAAACCTTCTAATATCAGCCAATATTTGATATGGAACTGATATACAGTAATTTTATTTTTTTTAATTTTTTGAAAGAAATTATTTTTTTATTTAGTAACTGTATAATTTATCATTCACAGCAAAACATCACAGGAATAAATTACATTTAAAATATATTCAAATAGAAAACATATGTAAGTCGTAACGATATTTTACAATATTACCATTTTTAATGTATTCTTGATCAAATAATGCAGCTTTGGTAAACAGAGACTTCTTAAAAACATTAAGACATTTACTGACTCTAAACGTTTGAATGTATTATGGTGCATACCTAATACAAATATACAAGTTGTTTAAGAAGGGAAAGGAGCACTTTAAACTGTCAAACAGACTTATACACAGCAAGAACACGAGTATTTCATCTGAAAGTTAAATACTATATGTATAAAAGTGTGTTCCCTCACCTGTGCAGGGTCAAACTTACGGCAGTTGGTCAGATACACCTGGATGAGAGAACGAAAGCTCTTGCTGATGCACTGTAAGCTGACCAGGTGACGCAGCGGCAGGTAGCAGAACACATGTGTAACCAACACATCCTCCCACGGCAGGTCCAGCAGCTGACATCTGTCACAAAACACACACCTCAATCACAAATCTGCTCAGCAATGGATCCTCTGCAGTGAATGGGTGCCGTCAGAATGAGAGTCCAAACAGCTGATAAAAACATCACAATAATCAATAATCCACAAGTAATCCACGCCACTCCAGTCCATGAGTTAACATCTTGAGAAGTGAAAAGCTGCGTGTTTGTAAGAAACAAATCATTAAGGCATTTCAACTTCAAACCACTGCTTCTGGCCAAAATATGAGTCCATAATCCATTATAACGCTTCCTCCATTGAAAAAATCGTCTTGTCTGAATCAGGAGAGAAATCTGCACAGATCAAGCACTATTTACAAGCCAAAACAGCTCAAAACAAATATGTGACCCTGGACCACAAAACCAGTCTTAAGTCGCTGAGGTATATTTGTAGCAATAGCCAAAAATACATTGTATGGGTCAAAATTATCCATTTTTCTTTTATGCCAAAAATCATTAGGATATTAAGTAAACATCATGTTCCATGAAGATATTTTGTAAATTTCCTACCGTAAATATATTAAAACTTAATTTTTGATTAGTAATATGCATTGCTAAGAACTTCATTTGGACAGGTTTAAAGGCTATTTTCTCAGTATTTTGATTTTTTTGCACCCTCAGATTCCAGATTTTCAAATAGTTGTATCTCGACCAAATATTGTCCAATCCGAACAAACTATACATCAATGGAAAGCTTATTTATTCAGCTTTCAGAAGTCTCAATTTCTAAAAATGGCCCCTTATGACTGGTTTTGTGGTCCCGGGTCACATATGTGGGTGGATTTTGATGTGACAGACAACAGGAGATGAACTTTTTCACTGGAGGAAGTGTCCAGAACTGACGGTTTGAAGTTTAAAGACGTTTTTTATCAGCTGTTTGGACTCTCATTCTGACGGCACCCATTCACTGCAGAGGATCCATTGGTACTATTACATGCATCCATGCATACATACACAGCGACTGCCTTATGGATACACTGCTATAAACATGACAACTAACGTTAGTTTTAACATGCAAACGCACCCACTGTCTCACAGAAAAACAATGTTTATATGGACAGTACAGATAGAAGAATAAAACAGCTCATGTTTTACTGCTGCTGCATGCATCTCTGAATGCAAACGTGTTTATGTGCAAGCAAGTCAAGGGAAACTCGCGTTTTCTGAATCCATGCACAAACTCCTGCATCTCTCTTTATGAAATATACCTGTGGCTTTGGCTTTGCGTGCGTTCTTCAGGTTTTTGATCCATGCTGATACTGTCCTCTGATCCGCGCACATTATTTATCATGATTGATAAACAGCTGACCGGCTACTGGCTCATCCGGGTTCTGCTGCTACGGATTCAGTAATACGTCGGTGACTCACTGCTGCCATCTAACAACCCGGAAGAAGAAGTGGTGCTGTTCTACTATACATCTGAAAAGATGAATATGTTTGGATGTAGTTAGACGGAAAGACAATAACAGGCAGAGCCAAATGAATGCCAGTTCTATTCTATTCACTATTTTATTATTATTATTATTATCCGATACTAAAAACACATGTAATATGACACATGTAACTTCTAGATGAGATGTTCCTAGAAGTCATTAAACAAAGAAAACAAACCTGATTCATCAGCTGCTGTGCTGGGGTGCTTCTGTTGACCAATCACACAATTAGCAGACCATTGAAATGAGGAGACTCACGTGACCATCAGGTCAGCATACCTTTGCAAACGTGGGACAAAAAATGACTGGCTCCTAAACAATAGAGTCATCCATGCAGAAGCTCTGCTGAGCCAAGAGATACAGAACTCTGAATGAAACGCAGCCAAGAGCCACGGTTACTGCGTGCAAGAACACAAACACTGAGACTTTACAGTAAATATGGCTGTAAATTCAGTTTATGATTTCACCATGGACACCCTGGAGGGAGAGGGCGCTCCACTCAGCATCTTCAGAGGAAAAGTTCTTCTCATTGTGAATGTGGCAACCTTCTGAGGGTCCACCACTGAAGAGGTAACTGTGACTAAAGATTTGATCTTTTTCAACTAACCATTTTATTTAATGTGGAGTAACTGTCAATTAAAAACCTTTTCATTTCTATTTTGTAAAATAATACTTGTATGATAAAGAGCATGAGCGATATGTAATATGTAAATAATCTGTACAGTATCACAGGATGAATGCACTCATGGACATGTATGGAGGCCTGAGCTTCACTGTGCTTGGCTTCTCCTGCAATCAGTTTGGTCTACAGGCTCCTGGTAAAATCTTTACCTCTTCATTGTTCATAGATGAGATATTAGAATCTAGGGTTGCATATATTTATTAAATAAGGGAGACTGGGGCTAGTTGTCACATGGGATGCTGTCACATCTGTATGATGGTTTAGAACACCTAGTTCAAAAACCTGTTTTCATTCAGTAAGGATGCATTACACTTCATTAAACACAAAATATTTCTATTTCAAATAAATGTTGTTCTTTTAAACTTCTATTCATCAAAGAATTCTTAAAAATAAATAAGAATTAAAGTGTTTTCAACATTGATAATAATCAGAAATGTTTCTTGAGCAGCAAATCAGCATATTAGAATGATTTCTGAAGATCATGTGACACTGAAGACTGGTGTAATGATGCTGTTTTTTTGTACTGTGTTTTTGATCAAATAAATGCAGCCTTAGTGAGCAGAAAATACTTTCACCCTACTCTTCCCAGAGGAGAACCATGAAACCCTGAATGTTTTGCAGTATGTGAGACCAGGACGAGGTTTCCTCCCAAAGTTCCCCATCTTCAGCAGGATTGAGGTGAACGGCTCTGATGAACATCCTCTATACACCTACCTGAAGGTACAGAACAGGCCACAGACTGGAAATGATCATTTGCATAAACAAAATAAAGTTTATAGAGCTTACACTTTTCTGCTGCGACCTTGTTCTTCTAGGAAGCCGTGCCGTTTGTTAACCCAGTCATTGGAGACATCAGGAAGCTCTACTGGTCTCCCATTAAAGCCAATGACATCCGATGGAACTTTGAGAAGTTCCTCATCACCGCAGATGGAGTTCCCTACAAAAGGTACCAATTTCAGAGTAATTTGCATTTCATGTCCAAAAGCCTACACAAATATATGAGCACAGAATGCCATGGTTGACCAGTCAGAGTGAAGTATTTCATAAAGCAATATAATAAATGAAAACAATTAGCATCTGTAACTCTGCAGAATTGTCTGTTTCAGATATGATCCTCATCGTCCATTTGAAGAGGTGGAGCGGGACATTTCAACGCTTCTGCAGGGAAGACATTTATCATAACCCATCCAATAGCAGCTCTCTGATTATGATTCAGCTCTGGATTCATTCAGATTCAACATCTTCCTCTTTCCTAGATCCATCTAGACTTCATAGACTTGAACAATGTGATTGATTGATTCAATCAGTCTGTCATTTTTCTGATGTTTTTAAGAGTGAATCTCATGAAACCTGTCATGAAAATGTTGCAAACATATTTCACGTCAAAATCAATTGAAAAAAATAAGGATATATGCATATTTTTTATACATTTCATACATTATTTCATTATTACTTTGTGCTTTCTGACATAATTTTCATGAGTTATGAACATTTTTCCCCAAAATGCTCTATTTAAACTGTAAAGAATTTATACATTGTGGTATTATTTGTTCCATTTAAGCAACTTTGATAAAAAAAACTGAAGAAATTGGCAGAATGTGTGTAGTTGTCATAAAAATAAATTCAACAACAATTTTACTAGTCTTAAAATAGACATCTTTAAAAATAAAAAAATAAATATCGATAAAAAATATTTAAATTTATAATTATTTATCTTTTATTGTAATTTAAGAAAAAAATATATATTTATCTTTTATTGTAACTCCAAAAAAAAGATACATTATATATTTGAATTGTAAAAAATATATACATTGTGGTATTATTTGTTATATTTATGCAAATTTATTGAAAAAATATATTTTTTGGCAGAATGTGTGTAATTGTCATGAAAATTATAGTCCTAAAATAGGCTTCATTTTCATTTTTTTAAATTACAATTAATTTTTTTTTCTTTTGTTTTTGGCGTGAAATATAACATTTCTTTTCATGAGATTCATCCCTCCACAAAAAATTCATCCCTCCCTCTAAAAAATCTGAATTCTGCACAGAATTCAAAACTTCTAAACCTCTGATAATTCCATCTCTTCAGCTGCATTATGTGTCTAGAGAAAGGGTTTAGGTTGTGATTCAGGACAAATCCACACCGGAGCATCTCTTGTTCAGTGCGGTGACACAGTGACGATCCCTCAGGAAATGCTGTCCGGCAGCTGAGCTGGATCTGATGGGGAAGAGTGGATCTGATGTTTAGTGCATTCACTCAGATCTGCTCCTGACCCGAGACGCCCGCTGAGACCAGAGACCCACAGAACACTGATACCACGAGAACTGCAGGAACAGTAAACATGTTTATAACTCTACAGGTGTACCGCTGATTTATTCTGAAAAATTCATTCATATAGCACAGTTAAATAAAGTTTAAATGTGAAACTAAAATAAATGATTAAATTGAGGCCTGACCAATAGCAAAAATAAATAATTTAATTTAATTTAATTTAAATTAATCTTTAAAAAATGTAAATAAATAATTATATATAAATGTATTCATTTAAAATTATTTTCAATTTCTCCACAGCCAGTATAATTAAATTGGATCTGAATTCTGCACAAAAAAATGAGAATTTCACTCATTGATGTTTAATTTAGGATCATTAATGTTTTCTGCAGTATTTTCAGATATCAAATTAGACAGACTGATTAAATATAATCTGGATTCTAAACAAATAAGAAAAGGTGAATAAATGATTAAAAAAATATAAATTTTAGGTGAACTTTTCCTTTAAGAGATGAAATCCCTTTGTGAGTTTTGAGGTCATGGCATGTATTGTCCACTAGATGTCAGTGTTGTACAGAGGTCAGACTACAGCACTGCTTTTAAACAGTTTAACAAACAGATTCATTTATTTAAACAGTAAGAAAACAACAGAGATGTGCTTCTCAAAACAGAACAAAAAATCTAATAGCATTTATAATGGTAGTTAGAAGTATATGAGTTTAAATAATGTCGCAGCTGCAGCAGGTGTGTAGAATACAGTCATTCTCTTAATTATAGAATGTAAAATACAGTTACGTATGTGTGATTACAGACTGGAGAATTCATATATGTGAAGCATGAAATCTGCTCTGTGGTCTTTGCTCGGGCCGCTGCTCTCCGCAGAGACAGACGCATGATTTCCTGCTTTCTTAATTGCATCTGACTGTCGATTTGAGCCGCTCACTAAAGCAC